>JAKLNC010000118.1:40992-88692 GCA_022813145.1 Barbatosphaeria neglecta | reverse complement strand
CCGTCGGCCCGCCGGCGGGCTGGTCGGCGGCGGCGGCGCCCCTGAACGCCGGCGACCTCGGCGCGTGCAACATCATCCGGCCCAAGGCCGGCTACTACCCTCGGGAGGCGCACGGGCTCCCGGACCAGCCCGCGGTGCTGTCCTTCTCCAACGTGCAGTTCGCCGCCGACGGATCGCTGAACCGCGACAACTTCGCCATGTGGCTGTTCGACCCGCAGCCCAACTACGGCGAGTTCAGCGCCATCAACTTGCCCTTCCTAGAGGGCGGCCTAGAGTCCCCCTTCAATAGCAACATCCACTACGACTACGAGTCCCTGACGAGCCGGTCGCAGCTGGACACGCCCCCGCGGCAGCTGGACGGCGACGAGCTCCTCAGCGAGTTCCGCTACCAGGAGCTGCTGCACGAGTTCCGCCGCTTCCGCAGCCGGCAGCCTAAGCCGGAGCCGTACATCAAGGACCTGGTTCGCGAGAGCAGCCGGGGTGACGTCCCCGCGCTGGACCTGGAGATGATGCGGGACTTCCTGCACGAGTACTGGGAGCACGTGTCGCCGCGCCTGCCCATCATCCACCAGCCCACCTTCTCGTCCAACCGCTGTCCGGCCCTGCTGCTGATGGTCATGATGGCGCTGGGGGCGGCGTCGCTGCGCGCGCGGGGCCCCAGCGGAGGGCTGGCGCAGTGCGGCGACTTCGCCGACGTGATCATCACTAACGCGCGCTGGGAGATCCTCACCGCGGACGAGGCGTCGCCGCCGGTGGGCCTGTGGGTGGCCCAGGCCCTACTGCTGCTGGAGTTCTACGAGAAGATGTACTCATCCCGCCGGCTGCACGAGCGCTCGCACATCTACCACTCGGCCACGCTGACGCTGCTGCGGCGCGGGAGCCCCCTGATCGGGCGGTCCGGCAGCGAGTCTCCGCCGGACGAGCCGGCGTCCGACCCCCGGCACGCGGACCACCAGCACGCCGCGGCGCTGGACTCGCGCACGTGGTGGGCGCGGTGGGCGGAGACGGAGGCCATGCACCGTGTCGTGTTCGCCGCCTTCTGCTTCGACATCACGCACGCGGCCATGTTTGGCCACGCCGCCGACATGGCCCCCCACGAGATCCGGCTGCCGCTGCCGTGCGACGACAACCTTTGGACGGCCTCCAAGCCGGACGACGTGCGCCAGCTGGACGCCAACCTGCGTATGTACGGCGTCAAGCCCATCTCCTTCCTCGACGGCCTCAAGTGCGCCCTGCACGGCAAGGAGGTCCGCACCCACAGCTTCGGCCGCATGATCATCATGTCCGGCCTCCTCAGCGTGGGCTGGCACCTGAGCCACCGCGAGACCCACCTGAAGTGGCTGGACCTGACCTCGCCCTCGTCCGAGACGCAGGACAGCTGGCGCAAGATCCTGCTCAAGGCCTTCGACGACTGGAAGGAGAGCTTCGACTCCGCCCAGGGTACCTCCTCGACCTC
This sequence comes from Barbatosphaeria neglecta, assembly GCA_022813145.1. Lineage (NCBI taxonomy): Eukaryota > Fungi > Ascomycota > Sordariomycetes > Barbatosphaeriales > Barbatosphaeriaceae > Barbatosphaeria > Barbatosphaeria neglecta. The sequence goes on along the minus strand of JAKLNC010000118.1, from coordinate 87,236 downwards.
CGGCGGCGTGTCCGACTCGCCCACCCAGCGCGGCGGGTCCAACGGCCCCATCCACAGCGCCGCCGTGCTCTACCACCTCGCCCACATCAGCCTGCACGTGGACATCATCGACTGCCAGGTCTACGCCGGCGCCCGCCGCCTGCTGGGCCGCCGGGTGTCGCGGCGCGACTACACCAACGTGGTCTCGCGCATGACCACCTGGGCCACCCTCCCTTCCACCCGCCACGCCATCCTGCACGCCTTCAGGCTTCTCTACCGCGTCCTCGTCGACCAGCGCAAATCGGACAAGAAGCGCCACCACGCGTCGGCCGCGTCGTCCCGCGTCGATCTCCCGCCAATCGAGACGCAGGTCTACTCCTGTCGGAGCGAACCTGACCCGCACCGGCCCTGGATCATGTACTACGCCGCCCTCAGCATCTGGTCCTTCGTGCGCGCTATCAGCAGCGGCAGCGGAAGCGGCTCCTCCCATTCTCGGGCCGCCCACCCGTCCCACTCGCAGCCTCAGCCGCCACCGCAGTCGCAGTCGCAGTCGCAGCCACGGCCGCACCACCCGTCGCTGCCCGCCTCTTCGGACCCGGGTCCCGCGGGCAGCTATCGCCGCGTCGCGTCCTACCTCACCAGCGTCGCCACCCTCTCCGAGCTGAGCGAGGCCGCCACGCATACCTTGGCCGACGGTCTGCCCGACCTGCTCGACTGCATGCGGAGCATCCTGGCCGAAGCCCACTCGGAACTATTACAGGAGGCCCACGACCGGCTGAAGGCATGTCGGGACCTCATCGTTGCCAGTCCGGCCTGAGTGCCCATCTCTCCAGAATGCATGTCCTATTCGGTTTAGACGGACATCCCGGAAGGAGAGACAAGGCCGGGAGTAGCCGTTGTGCCTTCTTACCTACATTCGAGCACATAGCTGCATTGGGGTTTCGTCAGCAAACAAAGGGGGTTTCTACGGGCAGGGGGATACAGGGGAGGGCGAGGGACAAGGCTTCGTGCAAAGGCAGGCAGGCGGGTAATTATCGTTATTTTTCTACGCAGCTGCTTTCATATCTGGGCGGTATTATCAATTTACATACACATAGAGAGCAAAACTCTCTCGGCGTTCTGGCTAAGGAGGAAAGATAACTTTGACTTGTCACTCTAATTCCCCGGGCCTCGCGAATCGGGCAGTCTCAAAAATCCTCCAATACTAGCGCATTTTCCTACACAAATATTACGGGAACAAAGATCCCGCTCAGTAAACAAGTGTCATTGTCCCCAATACATCTTGCCGAAGTCCTTTGACCGTTGTGCAGAAACACGAGAATGGTCAGAGTGGGCAGTATTCGACATTTCTCCGAACAAACAAAACGAGGTGGTGCTGGGACACTGGGATCCTCGAGCATCCTCATATTATATAATAGGGCAGCTGCTCGAACCCCTCGCTCTGGAGGTCATAGCAAACTGTAGCTCCAGCAGCACAGCTCCCATAATCACTTCCGTTTCTATCCCTCCCCTCCTTTTCTTCCCCATATCTTTGACGCAAACCACCGAGCCTCCCATCCACTATCGACAGCTGCCTCGCCGCATACTGAAGCAGGTACGCAAAGCCCTCTAATCACCACCCACGAACAACAAAAACAGCTCCAAGTGAGGAAGCAAGATGTGCACCGAGAGCATCTTCGAGATCTGCCGCACCTGCAACAAAGGCCGGGCCGAGAAGCACCTTCTGCGCTGCAAGAACGCCATCGCCTGCGGCGTCGACTGCAGGAGGCGGAAGGGCCTATCGTATGTGAAGCGGTGCAAGCGCTGTAAGCGGAACGCGGACACGGACGAAGATGGGAGAGAGGAGTGCGATTACCACATCCAGGGCCAGCATGGCGCGGTGTCCCCTGCTGTGGAGAGATACCTCGCGGAGAACCTTACTGAAAGCGGTAGTCAACGTGCAGCGAGTTCATCCCACCATACACAGCAGCAGCAGCAGCAGCAGCAGCAGCAGCAGCAACAGAGGCAATGGGAGCAGTGGGAACAGTGGCAGCAGCAGCAGGGGGGAGAGGGGAGCCGGAGGGGATGATGAACCCGAGGGGACGGGGTGCCGGGTAGCTGTTTCGAGAGAGGGTAAGTACATGTAGAGATACAATACATGGACCGAGGCAGGTCGCTACACAGCAAGAAGATTCGAGATTGTTGTAGCCAAGAATGTTCCACCACCTCTTCAACGTAAATATCTCGCTTCGGCACCTCTGACTCTTGGCTTGACCTTGTTGTTTGCCTGTTCACTTCGGTCCTCGAAGCAGCTATTGTTTAGTGGAATCACACAACCAGGAACGTCGCATGATAGAAGCCAAGCAGCTAAAACACCACTAAAGACAGCAACGGTCACCAGTTCATGCAGGGATCAAGGTACGATAATGACCAGCTCGGAGACTAACACCAGCACTAGTTTGGTGTGGAGCAACAAGTCCAACCAGTGACTGGGCGGGGAAGACTACGTTCAGCGGTGCGTCCTATTCCTGGCATTTTATTTCATTCCATTTCATTCCTGGTTTCTGATCTTGAACACGCAAACCACGCTCGCCAGGTTTTCTGACTACCGAACGACGATTGTCAACCGATAATCGAGCCCCTATTCTGGGCTCCCTTCCCGGGGCTCCCTTCCCTGGACTTCCTACTCTGGGCTCCCTATTCTGGGCTTTTAGCCTGCCCTTTAACCTGCCGCTGTTTCGAGCGTCTCAACGAGTATCAACATTCACCTGCCTGGAATCGATGCCCAAGTCGGTAGGCAGCCCGGAACGGCCGGGACGTGGCCGTCTGTCGCGGCGTGGAAACGTCGGAAATCCAGGGCTTCACTCCAGCGCGTTCCAGGTCCTACAGTTTTTTTCCGGTTTGTACAGGTAATAAGATCCCATGTACCGGGGCGACCGCAGGACGGCGAGATGTGGCCCTGACGTCGGATAATGACATCGGATAATCGGGTTATCTGCGCACCTGCGCTTTCCACCACGTCGTTCTGGAACGCATTTCGGCTGAATTCCTTCGGCGCTGGGATCTGCCCGGCCGTGATCGATCGGCAGCAGGGACCAAAGCGCCGGTCTTCTGGTAGCCGGGCTGCGCTGGACGGAGGCCCGGTCTGAGACGCGGCACGGACGCTCCAGCGAGTTTCACAACTTCGGGAGCATCAATGCACCCTACCCGGTCTGTGGTGCCATGATCGACCGCGCATGGCTTGGCTTCGTTGATAGCTGTCGGTTACCACGGCTGGGCCAAGTACCTTACAAAGGCATCTGTGGGTGATGAGCTGGTCCCACGCACGACTCACACGCAGACGGGGAGGCCTTCTATCGTCTGCATCACACGACTGCTCATTCCATTTCCAAAGGAGTTGCTCGCGAGGCGATCTTGGGCATCGCCTCCCCCATTCCGGACTGGTAACATGGATCATGCGTCGAGCTCCGTGGTCTTTAAGGGGGATGTGGTCCCTCTGTCCCCCCGCAAGTCTGCTCGTGGGATTTCTTTCTCCCCCTTCCCTCTTTCTCCTTCCTCGAGTAGACTAGGAACAACTCTGTTGGATCGCGATGGCTCGGCGGGTCCCCCTCTGTCGCGACCACACTCCACCAACGATACGGACTACGATCGCCTCTTGCAATTGCCCATCGTCACAGGCCTAGGTGAACTCTCTCGTGTCGATTACATGGATCCTTGATATCGACAGCTCGAAACTCAGCTAAATCGGTCACAAATGGCCGGAAGCACGACGACGTCCTCCTCCCGGCAGACCACAGCCGACCCCAAGTCACTCGTTATTACAGGCACGACGCCGGACCTCGAAAGGCAGCTCGACGGCGCCGGCTACCGTCTAGGACAGCGCCAGCAGCGGCTGCCCACCGTTGCCCTCGCCTCCCTCCTCATCCTCTTTCTCGCCTGTGCTGCGGGGGTCACCTTCTCCGTCATCGCCGTGCTCTACGGGCTGCGCCTCGACGGCGACGTGCCCAGCAGGCTTCTGGTCTTCCTCGCCTCCGTCGTCGGCCTCGTCTACGTCCTCGTGCACGCCACGGCTGCGCGGACGCACTACGCGGTCACGCAGCACGGACCGCCCTGGTTCTACGGCAAGAACCTCCACACGAGCGCCCTTCTACTCTCCCGCCTCGGGCTCGCCCTGTGGATTGCCGCCATCATCGTGACCTGCCTCCTGATTGCCCGCATCGGTCTCCGCCTAACTGCGCCCCTCCCGGCCCAGACGATCTATTTGAACACCGTCCTCTGCGCTATCGCCCTGTAAGTTTGTCCAGAAGGCTATGAGACAGACGCTTCTCTCGGGGTAATGCCTTGGGTATTAGTCGCTAACATGAGGACAACTCACCAGCCCGTCGCTGTGCACCGTCATTTTCTGTATCGAGAAGTCTCGGACGCCGTTTAAGACATCCGTCTTGTCGAGGCGGTCGTTCCTGGCGGGCCAGTCGCGGGAAGACGACGAGAGCTCGGAGCACGTGAGCGTCTCTCAACGGGCCTCCCTCGAGAAGGCAGAGCGCGAGACCGTCAGCGATCTAGCCCCCGAATCCGCCCCCGAATCGACTTCCGAGTCTGCATCGGGGGCTGCGCAGAAGCCCCGGGCGCCGAAGGTGCTGTTCTCCTTCAAGAAGTCCGAGCACGTAGTAGACGGCAAACTCGTGCCCATCTCGGACGACCACCGAGCGGACTCGAACTCCGGGCCCAAACTCGAGCAACCCGAGCCCGAGAAGCTCAATCCCGACGTCAAGCCCAGGCCCGAGGTCAAGCCCAGGCCAAAGGCTCGGCCGGACAGCCATCCCCTCTCTCCTCTCACTGTGCGGCCGGTCTTCGCGGGCGTTCCTGCTTCGCTGCACTCCCCTGTGCCTGCGCCTAAGCGGATGTCGGTGGTCCCGCCTGTCCCCATGGTCCCGCCTCTTGCGCGTCTGCCTGCGCGGCGGCAACTAGGGACCATCCCGGAAGCGGCACCGCAACAACTTCCGGCCAGCGTGCCGCCGCCGCTGGGCGAGCCTGTCAGACGCAAGCCTCTGTCCTCGCCTAGTACCTCTATAAAGAGGAAGCCAGTGGCTGAACGACCAATCTCCCGGCCGTCGCAACTTGCAGCCTTGCCCGCGGCATTGCCCGCAGGGGGGCCCGCGGAGGGTGGGCCTGCTGAAGAGAAGAAAGCAGAGCTACTGGCCGGAAAGGCAGAAGACACTGCTACCCCCTTGTCGTATCCGGAGCAAGACGTGAACCACCATACGGCGGCGCACTCGCAGCCTGCAGCGGAGACCGATTCAACCCCCCCGCCGGAAGCACCAGGACTGACGAAGGCAGAGCCAGACTTATCGTCATCCTTCCTACTTCTATCGACACCCACAACGCCCGTGGCCTCGCCGAATTCCGTGCTCTCGCTCGGGCAGATGGTGGCCTCCCTCAGAGATTCTACTTTTCCCAACCCGGAAGCGTTCTCCAAGGCGTTCGAGACCGGCCAAGGCAGCAATGATGTGCCCGTCCCGCAGATCCCGGAAGTCTTCCAGACGGCTCCTCAGACGGCCCCTGTCCAAGATAGCGACAAGTGGGGTAGTAATGGGCCGGAGCTGCTGCTTGTCCCGCAACATAAACAAGAGAGACCACAGCTCGCCGGCACACTCATGACTACATTTACGAGCCAGGGACGGCTTTATCCCGTCCTCCAGACCATGGATGTCGCAGAACTAGAGGACGCGGTATCCCCGGCTGAGCTTGTCCCCCTTCCGCAATCTCCAGCCAGCAGCGCCGCGTTCGGGGACCACGACTCCGACTCGGAGGGGACTACGACGCCGTCGGAGGACTCTCGCGCCTTCTCCCCCGCAGGAGAAGGACGTTCCCAGCCGTTCCTACATACCATCATCGTGCACGAGCCGCACCCTGCAGCGGGGATGATGTCGCGCACGGCGCGGCGCGTGCGCAAGGAAGCCCTCCGCGCGCGGGCCCGGAAGCGCCCCGCGACGAGCTACAACAACTTCTCGCGGCCGCTGATGCGCCAGCGCGACCAGACCCGGCGCCACTCCTACACGCGCCGGCGGTCCTCGTCGTACTATTATGCCGCCGCCGCCGCCGCCGGACTGTCGTATTACTTCGCCCACGACGACGGCGACTCGAGCAGGTCGCCCGGTGGGAGCGATATTAGCGGGAGCGGGAGTGATAGCGACGGCGAGAGCGGGAGCTCGATCACGGGGGAGGCCTACGCTGTCACGCTGACGAGGTTCCCGCCGCCGCCGTCCGTGCCGGCGCGGCCTATCTCGCCGATGATGGTGCTCATGGCGCGGAATCAGCGGTGAAGTTTACGCAGCTTGCTTTGATACCACATCTATATACCACCTACCATAGTACCTAATATTCTCTGTCATACCTATACACGGGTTGATAATCCATATTGCTCTTTGTATCCTTTATATCATTGGCTCCTCTGTCTGTCTCGGAACCTAAGTGCTACTTACTTTGCCCCAAGCCTAGCTAGGCCCTATGCCTAGGAATCGGGCCTAGCGTGACCAAAGTTCTCGATCCCTGTGATGCCTCCTGATCTGTTGCGACATCGGACTGCTTGCACGGCCGGGTCTTCCCCACACTTTTTGGGATCGTCTTTGGATTTAGCAACCTTGACGTCCTACCTATTCCGGGGAAGGAAGCTGTGGGATCTGCACTACATATCAGTACCTAGCTTAGAAATAGCATCAGCTAGCTCCTAAACACGGACAACGATAGCCCGCTAATAATGGCCTAGTGGGATCCGAGAAAAGTTCCTCTAGGCTCCGTTCACGATTAATAGAGCCAGCAAGCTCCGCCTCATATCCGACCCGGCACCTCCACTCCACTCCCCTCCCGCACCCACGGCGAGGTCGCAACAGGCAACCCCTTCGAGCGTCTCTCTCCTCCAACCGGAGGACTCCTCTCCTCCAACGGGTATGCCCATGCGATATCCGAATCGGACGGGCTGATGGGGTGCCTCAACTGCCGTGCGTCTCGACCAGGGTGGGTGGATGGGGAGGGAGAGGGGTGGACACCTAGGGGAGTCAAAGGGAGCGGAGCGGAAAAAAGGAATCTGGAACCCGGCCGAACCAGCTAGCTAGCTTTTCTTCCAGTCCCGTCTCTTCGTTTCCTGCTTTCATGACGGATGCCCGCCCTCCTCTTTTCTAGCTCCACAGACTCGGAGTGTCTGGTCCAGGCGTTCTCTCACAGTCCGGGCGCGTGCCGTTGTCGTAGCGTTAAGAACGAGAGGGATAGGTCCGTAGGCAGGTGCTGGAGGTAGGGATAGAAGATACGGGAAAAGGGAAGAGGAAAACGTTTCGACAGGGGGGAGGTGGTTTGGCCGCCCCGGCTTACTGCGGAGTTCCCGCCTGGTGCCGGCATCCGCGTCGTTGCGTATAACCGCGAGGCCAGGCAGACTAAATAATAAATAGCAAGTAGGTAGACTACCTCAAGATACCCACCCGCCCAGGCAGGTATGAATATTTTCTCTTTCTCGTCTCGATGCTTAAGTGGAGCAATCTGATAACTGCATTTCCTCCCCTTGCACAAGAATCCGGTCATCCTCCCTCGTCTTTCCCGCGCGCCACATCAATGGGATTGAACATACCTCCTGGGTAACGACGATGACGGGAAGCTCTAGCGGGAGAGCGGCAGTACCGCTGGACCCTGAAAAGGGGACCCCGCCGTTACTACGAGTGATCGAAGGCGATGGTAACAGCAACCCTCCCAGTAGACTCGAGGCCTACGAGGCCGTCCGTGAGGACGACGACGAGAAGCGGCGGGGGCGGGATGGCGACGGGGCCGGAGTTCGCGACCTCGGCGTGTTGAATACGAATAGTAGCGGTGATGCGGAGTCGGGCCTGCCCTCACCACGAGCGGGCGGCGTACGGAGCCGGAGCCGGAGCCAAGACCGGAGCCGGAACCGGAACCAGAACCTGAGCCGGGATCTCAGCCGGAGCCAGAGCCACGAGCCGCCGCCGCCGGACGGGGGGTTCATGGCGTGGATGATGTGCTTGTGCGCGCACGTGGTGATCTTCAACACGTGGGGGTTCGTCAACTCGTTCGGCATCTTCCAGGCATACTACGCGGACTTTCTGAAGCTGCCGCCGTCGACCATCTCGTGGATCGGGTCCGTGCAGATCTTCCTCGCCTTCTTCCTCAGCACCTTCACCGGCCGGGTGTCGGACGCGGGCTACTTCCGGCCGCTGTTCTGCGCCGGCGCAGCCTTTCAAGTGCTCGGCGTGTTCGCCACGTCCGCCTGCACGCAGTACTGGCAGCTGATGCTGTCGCAGGGCGTGTGCATCGGCGTGGCCGCCGGCTGCCTCTGCTGCCCCATCATGTCCGTCACCTCGACCTACTTCCACCGCCACCGCGCCCTGGCGCTGGGCATCGTCACCTGCGGCAACGTCTCGGGCGGGCTGGTGTTCCCCGCCATGGCCAGGCAGCTGCTGCCATCCGTGGGCTTCGCCTGGACCCTCCGCGCCGTCGGCATCATCCAGACAGTCCTGCTGGTCGCCTGCTGCCTCGTGGTGCGCGCGCGCGTGAAGCCGAACACGTCCGGCCCGCTGCTGGAGCTGAAGGCCTTCCGCGAGCTGGAGTACACCTTCTACACCGCCGGCATGTTCTTCGTAAGCCGTTCCTCCGTCTTCCTCTCCCGTGACAAGATTCTGTGTAGCGAATACCTGGACTGAACCGCATGGTCGCCAGAACCTCGCCGGCACCTTCATCGCCTACTACTACGTCTCCTCCTTCGGCCGCACGGGGGTCACACCGCCGATGAGCTACCCGGACTCGCTCAACCTCCTGCTGATCCTCAACGGCATCGGCGTCGTGGGCCGGCTGGGCGCCGCCTTCACGGCCGACCGCGCGGGCCCGCTCAACCTCGTGTACCCGGCCGCCTTCGCCGGCGCGCTCTGCTGCCTGGCCTGGATAGCGGTGCGCACGCCTGGGGCCACCTACGCGTGGGCGTGCGTGTACGGCATCGCCGGCGGCATGCTACAGGCGCTCTTCCCGGCCGGGCTGACCAGCCTGACCGACGACGTGCGCAAGACCGGCCTGCGCATGGGCATGGCCTTCACCGTCGTCAGCTTCGCCGTCCTCGCCGGCCCGCCCGTCGCCGGCGCCATCGTCACCGAGACGGGTGGCCGCTATCTCGGCGCGCAGGCCTTCGCCGGCTGTCTGCTCCTCGTCGGCGGCAGCCTCATCTGCGCCGCCAAGGTGGCCAGGATGGTCAAGACGCGAGGGCGCTGGTTCGATAAGATCTGAAAGGGGGAAGGCATGATAACAATACGACCGGGACACTCGCGCGCGTCTGAAGAAGAAGAATAGTAACAGGTTGAATTGTAAGGGATGCAACGCTTTTCTCAGCCAAGACGATCATGCCGTAATTAGGTACCTAGGTAGTTTCAATTGGGTAGACGCGCTATCGCAGGTTTCCGCACCATGTAGTAATGGTCGTATTGCCCGTCCATGTAGCGGCCCTCGTAGACGACGCGGAAGCCGTAGCGCAGGTACACGGGCAGGCCCTCGGGGGTGGCGTCCAGATAGCACGGGAGCCCATCGGCGTCGGCGCGGTCGAGCCCCCAGCGCATGAGCAGCGCGCCGGCGCCGCGGCCCTGGTACTCGCTACGCGTGCCCACGAGCTCGAGGTACCAGTGGCGGCGGTCGGCCATGATCTCGCCGTGGCGCCGGAGCAGCTCGGCGAAGAAGCCGTCGGCGAAGTGTGGGTTGCCGTCCGTCGGCCAGATATCAACCGGGATGGCCCCGGACTTGGGCGCTCCCGGCACGACCCACTTGGCCAGGGCGACGACGGCCTCCTCTCCTCGTCGCGAGGGCGAGGGCGAGGGCGAAGGGTCCGCGTCGGGCTCGAGGGCCGATATGACAGTGCTGGGCGACGACGGCAGGGAGGGGACGGCGCGCGTCGCGGTGGCGGCAGGGTCCGTGACGACTAGGAAGCGTGCGTTCTCGTCCTCGAGCTCTTCGGCGAACGCTTTCAGCCAGAAGTCGCGCGACTGTGGTGACGACAGCGGGAAGACGGTCTTGTGCACACTGTTGACCGCGAAGGCCGAGGCCCAAATGTCGCACATCTGCGGGATGTCCTCCGGCCGCGCAGGGCGCAGGACGAGAGCCGGCTGAGACATCGCTCTTGTCGCCGGGGAGGAATACGACGGGGTTATCCGGAAGGATGAAGGGGTTGACAAGCTCCAGGCTGCTTGACAGCTTCGACTTTTCTTTCCCCCCGAAAAGACAGAATGTGAAAAATGCGAGTCGGGCCCAACATTCAGGGGGAAAAAACAGGAGGCCAAAGCCTTTATCGTTCAGTTCCGTTCGTACTATCTAGAAAATACGCTCTAGAAAATACGATCTAGAAAATACGATCCAGAAGATACGATCTAGAAGATACGATCCAGAAGATACGATCTAGAAGATAGTAAACGATGAAAATCGTGGCCGGCCTGCCCGGTAGAGTCACCGGCCAAAATTTCAGCGGGGCTGGCCGGCCACTAGATTATTAACGGGCAACCACCACCGGTCCATCTCATTACTTCTCTAGGCAGGTGCTTCCAGGTCGTTTCGGCTGGCCCCGCTTTTGCGGCGTCTCTCTGGATGGACTTCAGGATGTCATCGGCGCCGGCCAGCGGGTCGCCCAAGCCGGCACCTCGCCGCGTCGAAGACGGAGAAGTAGGGTTTCAAAAGGGGGATTTTATACGCTGAAACCTTGGCAATCTATCTTGTCGGTAATCTATTCCACCCTGCCTAGGTAATGTCTCTCTACCCGTTGTCTTCCTTGTTCTGGATAAGTGCTTAATGTGCAGCCTTTGAGGCGTTTTACTCAATTCCACCCAGGTACCTGGGTAGCTTATCCGACTAGGTACCTACCTATGTAGTCCTGCATCTGGACCTTATACATAGCCTAATACAATATAACTGAGGATCGGCCGGCCATGGGAGCCACCACCACCATTTCCCAACATTGCCCCTGTCTGCTGCCCCTGTCTGCTGCACTACTGAACTTCCGGGTGTTTTGGGGGGGCCGCCCATGTGCCCTTAATCATCGATAGGTGCACTTTATATACCTACCTAGGTAGATAAGGTACAGGTACCTAGATTCCTCTGGCACCATCAGCTTTTGACGGCGCTCTCTATCCCATGTGTTGCAATAACCGTACCTTCCGCCCCGACCAGCCCCCTGGTAACTTGAATTGTCGCCTATCAGCCATGGCTATTGCAAATGGCGGTTGCGGTGATCATATTGGTCTTCGACCGCACTGTGGCATCTGCGGCAGTGCGCTGATGATTGGCGAGAGCTTCGTAGCACGTGACTTCGAACAGCAGATACCCGTTTGGCTTCCGTCCTTCTGACCAGCGCGCTCCAGTGCTCGATAATGCTAGCTCGACTGCCTGCCTTCGTCGCATGACGCCTCGATCTTCCCCGATTACGGCCATAATATTCAACGAGTGAACGGCGTGCCTCTCTGCCGACGTCCCGGCTGTAAGCGGTGTGCTGCTTCTGCTGAGGCCTTTACGGTGCATTCTGCCTGCCTCGAACTGCTTGTATGGCAATGCAAGCAAAGGGAGGTGTTGGACCGCCTGTGGGTAATAGAAGCGTGGCAATCTCCATGGCGAGAAGCTCCACAGCTCCGTTTTAACGACGCGAAGGCCGCATTTCGGCTCCCGGATTTCCCAACAATAGATGGTCTCGGTCTACCGGGGCTGGGATTGCTTCCAACAGAAATCATTCTGAAGATCCGAAGCTATTCGGAGGCCAGTCTCCTCTGGCGGTACAGCTCGGTGTTAGATCTCGTCAACCAACTGCGTCCAGCCGCATCGGAGGATTTGGTTTCGATCCCCTTGCGCCAGGTATCGGCATGGGAACGCGGAGAGAGGCCGGTACTCACGGCAGCATCTCCCCGACCGCCCATCATACGCCTGACGACCGACTCGCGCGGGGTTAGGAAGATCGAGAAGTTGCAGCGGTTTCCTCCGTACAGCAGCTGGAGATCTAATCATCTTGCCCTCGTCATTTAGAAAGAGCACTGCTTCGAAGACGTGAAGGTGCATTTAAGGCGTTACCGTTATTACCGTCCTTCCCCGTGAACGCATCAGGCCCCGCCCGACATCTGGTAGCACGGACTCGCACATTTAGATCTGCCTCTAATAGTTCCTAGCCTTCAGATTGGGATATATCAACCCCTCCTAAACCAAACATTGCATGCTCTACTCGGTAGAGGTGACCGGCTCCACACGATTTTGCGCCATCGCATTACACAGAACCAGCGGCATCACATTCGTCTTCTGCTCTGGCGAGGTCTACGCCATCCATTCCCATATATCGACGACGCCATGTGCCGGGACAACATTTGATTGCCTCTCGCGCCGGCGTCATCGGACAGTAACCTGGATTTATATCCCCATACCGTCCAATGACCGTATTATGATATTTGGAGCACGGCTGAGGCGATCCGGCAACTATCTCGCGGAGGCGCTCTGCTTCCTGGTAAGTTTAGTCTCTCCGCAAACCTCGAAGCCGTCTGATTTGTTCATATAGTTCCGCACGTCTCGTGGGTGACGCTGTCGTCGGCCCTTCTCACTCAGAGAATACTCGGGACTTTGCCCTTAGCACGACATCACCGCTGGCATTCGTTTACGACACGGCCGATTTGCAGTCCATCTCTGTAATCGGGGCCTGCTTCGGGGAACAGCGTACGACCGGGTCATCAGCTCCCTTTCACTGCCCTCGGCTTCGTGAACCCCCATCCCGAGATGCGTATTTCTCGTCGGCTCCTCTAGAGAACGCTACTCGCATCCAAGCCTTCAGCAGCGAGGAGAACGGGTTTTGCCAAGGTCTTCTGTTGGAGTACGGAAATGGGTCCCAGTGGATTCTTGGACAATGTCGACTGGACGTCGATCCGATGGACGTGTACGTGAAACCCGTCCGCATCTGTCTCATCCGCACAATGTATCGTCGACAGCAAACAGAAGTGCAGCTCCGAGTAGCAAGAGTGGAGTGTGCCAGCGAGTGTTAGCACAGTCACGACGAAGAAAGCTGGATCTAATTCCGCAGAAAGGCAATCTAGAATACCAATTCACCAATGAGAAATCCGACGTGTCAGATGTCATAGACGAGGATAGTTCTACCTTGATACCTTGACACCGACGTTTACTTTCTTCTTTCATTCCTATTACAAAGATCGCGTGTAGTATTACTGCTTGCTAGATTTGCCTGTGTACACAGATCTGAAATATCTTTCCCAACTCGAGAATATTACAAATGACCTATCCTTCATAGTTGGTACAAGCGGTGGCGTGAGTACCGGGTCTCGGAGTCGGTGATTGTTTGAATACCCACGCAGGAGATGGGGTTTACGAATTCGAGGGCGTCGAGGATCTCGCTCTCGTGAGTGGAAAACTCGATGTGCTCATCCTTCGAGATTTCTTGCCGCAATCATACGCCCATAGCCTCGCCGTGGTGCCAACGCACGTCATGGCCCAGACAGCGCGGTTCTTGACGGCAGAGAGGTTCGCGCAGCAGGCGGTGAAGTCCTGGTACTCGACATCCTAGATCTCGTCCCGGTACTCAAGTTTTACCGATGAACCAACTAATAAAAAAAGCGGCGACGTTCAGAGGCGTACCTAAGAGGCTATGAAGAGCTTGAGCTTTTCTAAACCAGCTGCCGCCGGGTCGCACAAGGGTAATAAGCTGTCTATAATTACAAATATTGCCGGCTTGAAGCTACTTCTATACCAATTCACGCAGCTCAAGTATTTTATTGTCTCCCACTCGACACAGTTGATGATACCCTGTGTCGCAGATCTGAATCGACCAACCGCCATACCCGCGAAGGAGCGATCAGTAGCGCATATTACTCTCCATCAGGAGATATCTACAAGTAGGTACTTGCACCCGTGAAGCACCTCTATAGGTCGGCCTGGGTATTGAAGGCGAGGTTAGCAAGCCTGGATCAGGCCATGCTGGATCCCCAACGGAGGGCCGGTCCATTTAGAGAAGGAAAGTGCCAGTCACGAAGACACTTTCGGGACCGGAGGCTGGTCAAACTACCCTCCTGCCAACGGACGAGCCAACACGGTTAAGTGGGGGTCAAGAAGGACCCGCACGGCAGCAGAAACAAGTTCAGTCCAACCAAGTCAAAGTGAGGCTCTAAAATGTAACCCACCTGTGTCCTTCATGCATCTAACCTTGACGGACTGCTAGCGATAAGCTTGCTTCCCGCCCGAAAATGTCATGCGTGCAGGAACGGACCACCTTCTCTAAAACGGACTTTGCACAAGCCTTTATACTTACGTACGTTCCCCCCCCCCCCCCACCCCAGATTCTCCAAAAACGCCTGCTTGCACAGGGTGTAGACGAGGAATTAGTAGCCGCGGTGATAGCTAGCCTTTATACGTGTCTGGCTTGACGGACGTCACACGATGGCTAGAAGGAATCAACAAAGTCTACTGTTTACGAGGCATTTGGCGCCTTCATGATGCCCTTCATGATGGTCTTCCTGATATCATATGATCGGCATTCATGCTAGTGGCTGCAAATGCAGCTGACGATCGGGAATGATCAGCACGATCAGGAACGGAGGCAAGGCACTTCGGACCCTGAAAGTTTATTAGCTGAATCCAATCTCTGTTCCAAGCTCTTACTAAACCCTTGTCACGACGGGGGCCTGATAGCCACAGTCCCTGCGGCTGTAATTAAAGAAAGCTGGTCTTGCCTAACGGAGACCGTGGCTCGAATGAAGGAGAGACCGGTAGATGACCACGTCCATAAGGGGTGGCTCAAAGAGAGCGAGGCTTAGCCAATAGTAAGTGAGGCCCAATACACAGGTACCCGCCTAGGTAGGTACCTTGGTAGGCTCTGGAAGCTGCATGACTAAGACGGCAGCTGCCAGACGGCTGGCAAAGAACTAGGCATGCTGAGAATTTGGGCTTTACTCAAGTGCACCATGAAAGGTCAGGTACCCTAGACACCCTTAAAGGGAAAGAAGCCTGGAAGCCACAGGTTAGGCAGGAGGCTGGATTTCTGATGGGCATTAAGATAACGGTGCCATCTATCGGATAAAAATAGAAACCTAAGTAAGATCATGTGTAATGCTATATCTTGTTACGGACAAGCCGTGGAGAAAAAGGAAAACCCCGCACCTGGGCGGTCAGGACGGGCAGAAAAGGAGTCACGTGACAAATCTCAGTGCGTCCTCATATGAGATTCATATGAACCTCATCAGAAGCTCTGCCGAAGTTCAGATAAGGGTAACCTGATGCGCTACAGAAGCCTAGCCATGGTACGGCTAGCAGTTACATATAAGGAGGAGCATTCCCCCCTTCCGACAAAGATAGAGATTCTGTAGCGGTTAATCCCAAGCACGGTCCCCTAGCTACCACGCCCTATCAACCACAACTTGTGATTGTATCTGACTTTCCCCCTTGCCATTCCAAGCAAGCACCCTACTCCCTACCTTGTCAGTAAGGTAGGTTGTAACACTGGACTTGGACTGGATATTACCATGTGCCTACCTGACCTTACTTCCTAAGCAGGTGCCAACCTACAAGCAGCCTTAGTCCTGCAGCCTTTATCGGAGAAATTTGGCAGCTCATTGGTTGCGATAAGGAATTATGGGGCTGCGTTTGCCACCGTATGACGTTTCGTTATACTAAGTTGCACCCCATCTTCTTCCATTCCGCTTTACACCTTGTTTTTTTTTCAATCTCGGCCAGGAAACCAATTTTGCGACGATCCTGGTTGCGTCCTATTCTGGGTAGTTCTTGGGCAATCGCCTTTTTGTCTATCCCTTTTATCAACTCCTGGTGCATCAGTGAAGAAGGTTGTGCAAGCTAGCCACGATGGTTTGCGATACTTCCCTTTACAGAGTGCTGAGGGTTACGCCTGATGCGACACCTCAGGAAATTAGGCAGGCCTATCGGTAAGCTTGAATACTCGTCGGTGGCGGCAACCTATTCCTTCCCCGGGGCTGAGATGAGAATCCATCCCCCGTCTGTCAAAAATGATACCGATATACTGATGTGTGCCGCGTCGCTATCGTAGGAAGCTTGCACTGAAGTGGCACCCCGATAGGAATCAAGGAGACTCGGGCGGCGCGGAAGAGAAGTTCAAGGAGTGCTCGCGCGCCTACGAGGTCCTGTCCGATCCCCAGAAGCGTGCCACGTACGACAAGTACGGTCTCAACGGCGTCTTTCGCAATGTGAGCCCCGAGCCTCAGGACAACAATAGACCCCAGCGCTCGCAGGAAGCCCCGCCTCAAGCCAACCCCTTCCGCAGCGGTAACAACAACGGCAACGGCTACAATAACAGCTACAACGCAGGGGGCTACGAGTGGCCGCCTCAGACGCCGCCTCAGACCAACTCCTACCACAATAGCAACAACAACGGCTATAATGCGAACTACAACGCGCACTTCGAGTGGCCGCCGCAAGACAACGACACGCACTACGAATGGCCACCTCAGGGTGCTGGTCCGCAGTCGGACAACGAGTGGTCGCCGCAGAATCATGAGCAGCGTGACACAGGCGCCATCCACTTCCACTACTCGTGGAGCTGGTCTACCGGCGATGGCAGAAGTGGCAGCGGCTCCGGCGGTAGCGACGGCGCCCTTGGGGGCAATGGCAATGGCAGGAGCAACGGCAGGAACAACGGCAGATCGGCGTCACAGACATCCCGTTCCAACGCGCCTCGCGACCCGTGGTCTGGGAACACCATTCCTTTTGCCGAATTCGATTTCAACGGCATCTTCAACCAGATGCGCGAGACCTTTTTCCAGCACGCGATGCCGTTCCGGGACCGCGCGGCGCCTTTCTTCCCGCCTTTCTTCCCCGACCCCTGGGCGAACAACGGCATGACCTGGGGCGGCAGCGGCAACACTGTCAGTTGGGGAGGTAACAATAATAACAACCGAGACAATGGCGGTAACGGCGGCCAGAACCGCGCGATGGGCAGGACGAACGGTAATAGGCCATCATATTAGCTGGATGGATAGGCTTCTCCGCGAGGTTGCCTGGGTGCCTTTGAAATCCGCTTGGGGATGAGGCGTCTGTGCAGTTCACAGTTCTTGAACTCTCCTTATTACCTATTTTCCCGAGGACATCATGAGAGGCATTGGAGAGAAGCATGCGGCGGCGTTCGGATACGTAAGGAAAATTGAACATGAAGATTGTCGCTATTACTAGGTACTTCGCGCTTGCTTGGTACTCTCATACTGTACTTAGCTACTGTACTTGGCAGGTAACTTCGAAAAACGATGACGTAATGGTCATGTATTTACGTACTCAGTGCGGCATGGATGATCGAGAAGTACAATCCCCCAATCTTTGTTGGTGATTCCCATGATCGGCACGTGTGCGGTCCCTCATCTGCTCGGATCGCCCAGAGGGGTGTCATTCTTCGTCAGCACCTACTTATATCACATCAGCACCCTAGGCAATGGCAGGCAGAGGCGGCAACTCTCTTCTCGATGAATCCTTCCGTGATCGATCTCGGAGAAAATAAAGTCGAAAGGAAGAAGCTCATACTAATTCGCTACCGTTGTCGATCAGACGTTGCCACTACTGTTCCGTTCCCTTCCCCCCCTCGATATCTACCACTCCCTAAGTATCATCATCTATTATCTCCATCTTAAATCAATATATATACCAAAAATGCCGACGGCTACGAATGAGGAACGGCCCCCTGTGGTCGCCGCCGACCAGGCCTCGACTATCGACCTTCTCAGAGCCAACGCCGTACCCTTCCCATCCGTCCAGAAGAGCGGGGAGGCGCTCATTAATTGTTTTGACCGCTTTGGTGACTGCAAGGTGCTCCTGATTGGTGACGCCTCGCACGGGACCTCCGAGTTCTACACCGTGCGAGCCGAAATCACAAAGCACATGATCGAGCGACATGGCTTCAATATCGTCGCCGTGGAGGCGGACTGGCCGGACGCCGAGGCTGTAGACCGCTACGTCAGACGGAGGCCAGGCCGGGCCGGCAGCGTGGAGCCGCTAGGCGTCGCGGAGGAGGCGAAGCGCGAGCCGGCCTTTCTGCGTTTCCCCACGTGGATGTGGCGGAACACGGAGGTGCGGGATTTCGTCGAGTGGCTGCGCCAGCGGAACGAGGGCCGTGACGCGCACGATGACGAGGCTGTCGGCTTCTACGGCCTCGACTTGTACTCGATGGGCGCGTCGATGGACGCTGTCGTCGGCTACCTCGACCGGGTCGATCCTAAGAAGGCGCAGCTGGCCCGCCAGCGGTACGGGCGGCTGATGGCCTGGGCCGAGGACCCGCACGAGTACGGCCTCGAGGCCACGCGGACAGACTTCCACGACTGCGAGGAGGACGTCGTGGCCATGCTTAAGGACTTGCTGCGCAAGCGCCTCGAGTACTCGGCCATGCGCGGGGACGGCGATGAGTTCCACAGCGGCGAGCAGAACGCGAGGCTCGTGACCGGCAAGTCGCCCCAGAAAGGGAGAGCAAAAGGGAAGAGACGGCGGGCATAAAACTGACAGGACAGGACCAATATGATCATTATTACAGACGCCGAGTACTACTACAAAGCCATGTATCGCGGCCACGACGAGTCGTGGAACCTGCGCGACACGCACATGTTTCAGACGCTCAACCGTGTGCTCAAGCACCGCAGCCGCGGCGCCGCGCGGCCGGCCAAGGCCATCGTGTGGGCGCACAACAGCCACGTCGGCGACGCCCGAGCCACGAGCATGAGCTGGGTCCGCGGCGAGCTAAACATCGGCCAGCTGTGCAAGGAGATGTACGGCCCCGGCGGGCCCGGCGGCGCCCTGGCCATCGGCACGGGCACGTACACCGGCACCGTCGCCGCCGCCCGCCACTGGGACGCCGACATGCAGGTTATGCGCGTGCGGCCGGGTCTGCCGAACAGCTACGAGGAGCTGATGCACAGCACGGGCATTCCCAACTTCGCGCTCGACCTCCGCGAGGGCGTCTGCGACGAGGACACCCGGCGGGCCTTGCGGAGGCGGCGGATTGAGCGGTTCATCGGCGTTATCTACCGCCCGGAGACGGAGAGACAGTCTCACTACTCGTCGGCTGTGCTGCCGGACCAGTTCGATGGCTTCATCTGGCTGGACGAGACACGCCACGTCGGCACTCTCGAGGTGCATCAGCCGTCGAGAACCCTTGGCCTCGATGAGACCTGGCCTTTTGGGCTGTAGGGGGGGTATAGTGCCGATTCATCGTGAATAATAAAAGATTGTCCCATGACTAAGGTAGTATCATGAATGTATCATTCAGCAGCTAACCACTCGGACCTAGCCTAAACGTGATGCTTCTCCCTCTAATATAGGTACTAGGTACTTGGTCTAGAATGCTTTGCATGTACTTCTTTGTTCACTTGTTCTCTTATTAAGCCCTATCCATATCCAGGGTACGGAGGGAGTATAAAAAAAAAGGAAGCGCAAAAAGATCACCATTAACTTGTCGGAGAGTAATGGCTACGAAAAACCCCCGCGGAGTTTTTGCATCGAGGCGGTCGATCTTCGAGATTGTCACCCTCCGCTATTCCCCTTTTTCCTTCGAAGTGTCGTCGAGAAATCCCAGAGTGCTGTGCTCCCAGCCGGAATCGAACCCGCGTCCTCCACCATTCCCCGTTTCCTCCGCATAACATAGTTTGACCTGAGTGACCGACCTAGGCCACCGCCTGCTATGTTACCAATTTGTACTTTAATTCTTCCTTATAAAGCTTGGGCGGTAGGAGATGGGATGAAAATCTGATCTCATACCAGCGGTGCCTAAGGCAACGGACCAACTTGGTTGGTTTAAGTCAGGTAGTTGGGCACAGATAACCACGACGACTAGCACCTTGGGTACCCGTAGACAGCTCCCTTCTTCCTCTTCAAGTAACGCATGAAGCCAAACATCTTTGAAACCGGCGTTCCGGGCAAGCTGGGGCATATTGTAGAGGGGCTCGATCACGAGCAGTTTTGGGCCATACGGGAGTGCCAGTCGCACTACTCGTTTGCTGTACTACCGGACCGGCTTGTGGCTTTATCTACCGAGACGAGACGAGGCACGTCGCCAGTCTCGAGGTGTATTAGCTGCCAAGCACCCTGGGCTCACGAGATCAGGCCTTTTGAGCTGGGCTATAAGGGGGCGGAGGGCACTTTTCGGAAAGATGGAAATGCTTAATCGGGCACTGGTAATGCCATCCCATTGCTACCAAAGCATCTATCAAATACACGGCGTTCAAGAAACAAATCGGACCCGACCCAAATCCATTCCAGCTTCGGCTTCATAGATACAGGTAATCTCACAACCCCGGCGCTCCCCCCTCCCTAGCGCCGTACTATCCCCAAGGATCCCTGACTTAATGTCCGTTATCCCCTATCGCTACCTTCCCACGCCGAGTGCCACTCCGTGGTGGAGCTCCCGGCCGAGGAGGCACGGTCGCTGTTGCCCTCCCGCGTCGAGAACCATTCGTAGATGCTGCTCCTCCCCGATATGCTCCTCCCCGATATGCTCCTCCCCGATATGCTCCTCCCCGATATGCTCCTCCCAGATATGCTCCTCCCCGATACGCTCCTCCCCGATACGGAGCCCCATCTGGCTCGCGCATCGTCGACCGTCAGAAAGGTCCTCCCCATCGCTTCCGGCGGCCATCCTCCTGTGTTGTCCTCGTCAATCTCGTCCGTTGGGGATATGGTCGGAGAGGCCTGCTCCACCACCATTGTCGGCCATTCTCTTTCGGCTAGCCATCCTCCTTCTGTTGGCCATTCTCCCTCGGCGGCGCCGCCAATCTCGTCGGCTCGGGCAGAAGCTTCTTCTCCTGTTGCTGCCGACCCTGCTTCTTCGTCGTCGTTGGCCTCGCCTGGGGGGTGAATTTCTTCTACTTCTTCTGCTACGGCCTCCGCCGGCCCTGCCCCGTCGCCGTCGTCGGCGTTGCTCGGTGGGGGATCTTTCCCTTTTGCTTCCGCTTCTGCTGCTGCTGCTGCTGCTGCTGCTTCTGCTTCTGCTTCTGCTAGGAATTCTTCTTCTCGGTCGTCCTCGCTGGGCGGGGGTCTCGGTTGGTGTTGTACCCGCCGGCTATTCGCTGAGCCGAAGCTAAGGATCACGATACCCAACCCTACGAGTAGGATTTTCCCAACGCTCGACCAGACATAGTGATGGGGGAGGGGGGTGGTGCCGACGGCTCGGGCTCCCATGGCTTGGGCGAGAAAGGCGCAGATGGCGTAGTAGAGGCGAAACATCCCCGGCGTGTTGAGTTGGATCGCAGGTGCAGTCAGGCTGTAGCAGGATTTGGGAGGGCTTCACAAAAAGGATTCGACGTGGGGGAACACGTCTATAGCTAGTTGCTGTGCGGGATCAGAGAGGAAAAAATGCCGGCAGGTGATAACGGCGAAGATTTGAATGCCGCTGATAGTACGGAGAAAAATTAAAAAAGGAGAAGAAAAGGGGAGGAAGGAAGGAGAAAGGGAGAAGAGAAGCTTGGCAAGAGGTTTCCACTTGGCCCAAGTAGGTAGTACTTTTGAGTTGTCCCTAGACGGCATGATGCCCAGTTTCTACCTAACGCTTACAAAGGTGGGGGTGCTGCGTGTGGTTGTCACGAATTAGAATGGTCGAAGAGTGGGAGACAGCCGTCCAATCTAGGGAAAGCCCCGAGTGATACGTTGAGAAGTTCCACCCAAAGGAAGGGACTCGAGCTCGACCAGTAGACTCTTGTAGCAGGTGAAAGCTTCCCCCTCCTCTATTGTAAATCAACTCGGTGCCCTTGTTGTGCTCCCCTTCTCAGTCACGTACCAGCCAAAGCAGACGACGGACTGCAGCTTGCCACCGTCTCCTATGCTACTGCTACCACTGCCGCCCTGTGTACAAGTACGTAGGTACGTACGTAGGTACGTCCTCACTATAGGGCACGAGCCCGTCAAAAACGCCGTTTCATCCCATCTTCATGCAAACCCAAGCCTAAAAGGACGACTTTGTGGAAAGTTGGCAACATAGAAGGCGGTGGTCTGGGCCAGCCACTCTGGTCAAATTACCTACGTACCTATGCTACGCGGAGGAATGGGAAACTCGGGAATGGTGGAGGACATGGGCCCGATTCCAGCTGTGACTACGACAACTTCCGGTTTTTTGACAATCTCACGAGAAAAAGTCCGAAGAAAAAATGGGAATAACGGAGGGTAACTCGACGCGATGATGCAAAAACCCGCAAGGTTTTTCATAGCCATTACCCTACGATCACATACGGGTTAATGAGTAAGCTTTTGCCAATGATTCCTTCCTCTTTTTTCTTGGCCCCTATTTTCCCTCCCTCTCAGTATTCGGGGTGATATGGGGCTGGAATCGTAAGTACCTACCTCTATGTAGGTATTTTTGAATGGAAACGAAGGCAATTCGCGGTAGAGTATTACGAACCATCTGATTCCAACGTAGAGAGGGAAGCACGCATCACGTTTCCCCCCTGTTTGATGGTGTTTCAGAGAGGGCGGCCGTCCCAAAAACCGTGGGTAACCTACGATGTAATAATACGCCTAATGTTAAATGAAACCACCAGCAGTCATTTGAAGCTAAGAGAGCGATAGTCCGCCGCTTCGACGGGCTCCCCAACCCCCCACATCCCCCGGTCTATGCATCGCGCGGTAACGCCAGGCTGCTTGCTCTTGATCCTACCCTGTCATAATGTGCTTCATCAGCCTTGCGGAAAGGCTCGAGGTGATCGCCATGGTGCTGCTCCCTCCTGGGGCGGCCCCGCCGCAGCCCTGGTCGCACAGTCCGCGACAAGGCGGACGTAGGCTATATGGCGGGCGTACAATCAGTCGTGCCACAATCCATCATTATTCGTCGTCTTTTCTCCGCTTAGAGCAGCCTCATCCGTACTGGGGGAACTTAGGCTGCGGTTCAGAGGAGCGGGCTGCCTCGTTCAATCTGGTGGAATTTAGGTATTAACGTACATACCCGAGTTACTGCCTGTTAGTCACTTACATGGGTAGGCAACTGGCAGTTTTCGCAGGCGGTGCTGCCTAAGCTGCAGGATTCCGGCCAATGGCACGGCTGGGAGAATTCAAGGCAGCCTCACGTGTCTTTACGCCAACCGGGCGATGACTCCCACCCCGAGCTTTCACACCACCAAATCACCTGAGCGCAACCGTAACAGGTGACGGGGGCTGTGGGCGCGCAGACTCACCCGTGCAGTAACGAGGCTCAGATGAGTACATCACGGCATGGGGTCGTGTGTGGGAGGGCACCACACCGCGGCCATGCCTATTAAACAGCGTCCATCCTCGAAATGCTGGCTCACCTCGTAACGAATGTGCATCGCAGCGCAAACTACAGTCCTCAACAGTATCCCATCGCTTCGTACACAGGAATCCCGCACAGAAATACAGACACAGTACAATGCCATCCGACAGAGCCCGCTCGCCGCCGCCCTCCCCGCCACCGAGGGACCGGCGGCACCGGGGTAACGACAACCGGGCGCCGTCGCGACAGAATAACGATGGCATCGAGAATATTGCCCGCCGCGTGCTGGAATACACGGCCCGGCGCTACGCAGAGGGCTCGAGCCGCGGCGGCACGACTACCCGCGGCGGCACTTCTTCCTCCTCCTCCGGCCTCGAGACGAGTGACATCGCGCGCCTCATCCTCGGCCAGGTCATCCAGCACGTCGTGCGCCACTACGTCGCCAACGCCACCGCCGGCAGCAGCAGCAGCCAGTCCCGGTCCGATCGGCGCCGCGATCTAGGGCGCACCGACAACGGCAGCCGCCAGCCCGGCGAGCAGCACCGGAGCCACGATCGAGACGGAGACCGCGACCGGGGTCGCTACGCAGGCGAGGGCAGAGACCCCCGGGGCAAGAGCACGGGGTGGAGCCGCAGCCAGAGTCGGAGTCGCGACAGGCACCGCCGCGATGACGACTACCGCGCCCTCAGCCGCGCCCCTGTGGGCGACGTCGTGGCCTCGCTCGACGAACTCCTCGACCGGCTGCAGAGCACCGACGCTGCGGTGCAGCGCGCGCTGCGCGAGGGTCGTCGCGGGCACAATCACGAGCACGATCGCAATCAGGACGCCCCGCCGTCGCACGATGCTACCGCCGTTATGGTCCGCAGCGCCGCCGACTTGCAGACGTCCATGCGCCGGGCCGCGGCGGGGGCACGGCGCGCAAGGGAGATGCTTCTCCAGGCGCAGGGGCAGCAGGAGGAGCCTCGAGATCATCGAGATCCGCCGCGGAGGCGGCCGGCGCCGGTGGACTCCTCGAGGGCCTGATGCCGGATCTAATAAGTAATAGTACACGGAACGGCAATGTCTTGTACGATAAGGAGAAGAGAAAGCCGGGGGCGGAAAACGGGAGAGCGGGAGAGCGGACTCCCTTTCCTCTCTGACCTGTTTTCATGCTAGTTTCTTTACAATAAATTTGTACCATTTTTTTACTTTTCTCTTTTGGGCGTCTTTTGTCAATTCGTTTGCAGATGTGCAGTATTGGTAATGACGATGTTTGGGAGCCTTATTCTTGTCGCCTCGGTTCAGATGGCCGCAAATTGCAACCCTTTACGAGCCCTGGGCATTTTATTTGCAACTGCAGTTAAGGTGCGTCTCATTATAGGTGGATGATGCACTGAGGAGGCTGCACGGCCGAGCGAGCTGGCTTTGGCAGAGTATTATGCTCACATAGAAATGAGGTTAGGAGGCATATTGACCACATGATAATAATAAGCTCCTGAGAATGCAAATTAGTGCCTTTGAAGAAGAGAGGTGGTGGTGGCGACCCAGATACGTTCTTACCTAATGATGCTCTACAACTAAGGTACTTAGGTACTTTAAAACGTGAGGCAGGCGCGAGACATTGTCAGGCAGGCACGAAGGACCAAGAAAAATGGGCCTGGAGGAAATAGTGATAGTATCTGCACCTTGCACGTAATAATTGCGCATCTTTGTAAGCTCTAGAAGGAGAAGAACAGATTGCAGATAAACTGAAGCCATGAGCCACCTCTGTTCATCTGCTTTCGTACTTATTGCCAGCTTTCTGTTTCTGGTCCTTCGTGCTGTAACTGACCTCCCGAGCGACGTACCAAACGAACTGACTGCGCCTTCCAGACAACCTCAAGTATCCCAGACAATCTCAAGTATATTCATCATCTCATCGACATGACGCTACCGGGCCATCGAGTCCTGCCGTGCTCCCCATCAGATCAAGCACGGCGATGGGGTCAGTCGACGCAAAGATCAACTCGAGGGCCATCGGATTCTTCACCACATCCGCGGACAACTGGAGGACCGGCATCGACAAAGGATTATTCACAGCGAGTCACTCAAAACTTCGCTTTTTTCGGTGCCAGGTTTCATCGACTAGAGGCCTCGACGCGATGCCATACCGGACTGCGGCGTCGTACTGGAACAAGTCGGTTCCCATTTATCTCGTCAACGACAACTATCCAGGAAGATACCAGTGTTTCCTGCTTATCTCGCTCCACAACTATCTATATCGCAAGTGATTCCGCCCCTTCCGGAACGATATCGAGTACGGCCAACTCATCGCCAGGGTCGTTGAGGCCGAAGGCATTTTCGACACTAGCACGGTGAATAGCGTTATGGACTTGATTGTGCCTCACTATGCCGCCACCTGCACCCGTCTTGATGCCACCAGGGATGCAGTTGACGATGCCGCCCGCTAGATGGGTAGCCAGACTTCGAGGAGAAGGTATTAATGCCCCTGAGGCCCATGATCGCAACCGAACTGGTCGGCGGCCCAACAGCCCTGCGACAAAGAGGGCACTTCAGCACCCGACCACTCTTCTGCGCCATGTCCATCGTCATCTACGGACAGGACGCTCCGACCGTGGATGCCATCTCCGAGGCTGCCGAATTAACCATCCCTATCATTTTAACCAGACAAGAGGGCCTAAGTGTAGCGATCACCTTCGACTATATCGCGGATAGGCCGTTCTATTCGCTCATGACCGCCTTGCCCAGACGCCCCCACGGTGGTCGATTTCGTCATGGCATTGGAGGCCCGCGAGAAAGCGACTTTAGGGCCCCAACCAGATCCTGTGGCCTCTATTGCTGACGATCCTGGGGACGAGACGTCGTTTTACACCGAATCCTACGAGAACATCGCCTCCGCGTTGGGACTGGGGGGGAGAGACCTCGACTCACCGGTTCGAGCTCCGGATGGGTGGACACCGAGCAGTATCCAGATTGGACAGGCTCGGGCGCCTATGCTGGTCGCGTCCGAATGGTTCCGGCGGAGGAGTTGCAATGCCGAATGGCGCGAAAGAGGTAGGAGAGCCGCAGCTCACCTATGACGACAACGCGGGTCCTGTCGTATGGCGAAGGAGGGGCCAAACAGGGGCCAAATAGGGAGGGCAAGCACCGGCCGGCACCAGCCAGCAACCTATGCTTGCATAAAAGATGGTACTAAGCAGCCCAGGGCTGTGTATCTGCATCTGAGAGGCGTCCCGAGCTCTCTACGGACCACCGCCTCGCCGCCGCCCAGCACGCTTATTTCGTGCAAAAAGGGAGCTCTCTGCATGCCTCGATATAGGAAGCTGTCGCCCTGCGCGGGCACGTCGACGTGCCCCCTCCTGGTCAACGGGCCTGGATACTACAAGGTCGAGATCGACAACACATGCCAATTCTCAAAAGCGCAGCAAAGCAGACCCTGCTCAATGCAGGATGCCCCAGCAAGCTAGCTAGGGCTACGTTCTCGCCCAGGCTTACGATATTCGAGCGGATAGCACCAACTCGCTGTTGTAGACGCATACCCCCGGTACCAGAACTTCATACACGCGGACGGAAAATTTATCCTATGTATATTCAACTTCGGTCATATGGACAGATGATGGGGCCAGCCGACGCAAGTATTCTGGAGCGATTTGATAGCGGTCGGTTGCTCGCGAGCGCTTGCCCCTGGCGGCAGCATAGAGAATTTTCGGGCGCTCTAGCGGATAACTGTCACGCACGAGGAGACTCGCCGCCTCATTTTAGGCATTACAGATTGTGCAGGCCGGGGTCAACCATTTTGTGAAGTCGTGGCTGGCGACCTCAACTTCTTTGCCCTGATAGGCACCGACAATGGGAGGAGGGTTGGTCCGGATGCTGGCTACGTACGTATCCGAAAATGTTTGTCGGCAAGACCATCGCTCGCCAGGGTGTTCCACCACAGAGATAACCCAGATATCCCACACGCCTGCTGGCTACTAGAGCGCATGGAACCCGTGACGGCGTCAGCCGAGCGCCCGCAGAGCACCACGCCTCTGCGCGAGGAGCGGCGAAGGCAGAACAAGCACCGGAAGATGAACCCCGGACCCAGTCTTGGCCACCGAGCTCCTGTCATGTTCTCCAAGCACATCGGCCCAGGCATGTCGTAGAAAGGCGTCTCGAAGCCCCCGAACACGGGCGTTCGCCTCACGGATCCGGCGAAGAAAATAGCCGGACCGGCAGGGGCAGTCCACACCCGCATGGACTCGGCGGCTCCGGCTCTGGCACAGCCGTCGAGCATTCGCCTTTGGCCCCTGTGCGGTTGGGGGACCGGAGAGGGCAAGGTTCGGGCAGCATAATATTAATCTCGACTGAGCACCACCTTAATATGTTGTTCTCCCGGCTCCGTAGCGACGCGGCAGGGCGGCTATTATGACTCTCCCCTTCTTAGGTGATTAATATAAGTTCAGTTCATCCTGGCTAGAGCGCCTTGACAGGGAACCATCTCTGCTGGTAGCGTGCTAGTAGTGGTCTCTTACGTACTTTTGAAATGAAGCCAGTTGTGTTCCTCCTTTGCCCGGCACTCGGCCTCGCTCTGGCCGCCCTCCCCGTCACTGCCAAACTGACCTACAGTGGCGCGGACTGGTCCTCCCTGCTGGTGGAGGAGAAGGCGGGGGTGAAGTACAAAGATGCCGGCGGTGGGGGGGTGAAGTCACTGGAGCAGATCCTCAAGGCGGCCGGCGTCGACACGGTGCGGCAGCGCGTCTGGGTGGACCGGGCCTCGACGGGCCAAAGAGCTGGTACCAGTGGCGCGATGGACTACGGCACCGCGTACAACTTGGAGCTGGCGAAGCGGGCACAGGCGGCGGGGCTGCGCGTGTACCTGGACTTCCACTACAGCAACACGTGGGCGGACCCGGGCAAGCAAGCCGCGCCGGCGGGGTGGCCGACGGGCGACGTGGCCGCGCTGGCGGACACGGTGTACAACTACACCAGGGGCGTGTGCGATGCCTTCCAGGGCGAGGGCATATCCCCCACCATCGTGTCGATCGGCAACGAGATCCGCAACGGGCTGCTCTGGCCGGCCGGGCGCCTGGGCGGCAGCGGGAGTGGCGGGTTCGCGGCCATGGCGCGCCTGCTGAAGGCGGCTTCGCGGGGGGTGCGCGAGTCGTCGCTGCGCCCGACGCCGCGGGTCATGATCCACCTCGACAACGGCTGGGACTGGTCGGCGCAGCACAGGTGGTACAGCTCCGTGCTGGGGAACCGTGAGGGGGCGGCCTTCGGCGTGGACGACTTCGACCAGATGGGCGTGTCGTACTACCCCTTCTACGGCGCGGGCGCCACCCTCGCGGCGCTCAACAGCTCGCTGACAGCCATGGCGAGGCAGTGGCCCGGCAAGGCGGTAGTGGTGGCCGAGGTCAACTGGCCGACCTCGTGCTCGCGGCCGACGCAGGCGTTTCCCGCCGACGTCCGGAACATCCCTTTCTCAGCGGCCGGGCAGGTCGAGTTCCTCACGCGCGTGCAGGGTATCCTGGAGGGGCTCAGGGCGGTCAACAGCACGGTCGAGACGGGGCTGTTCTACTGGGAGCCGGCGTGGCTTGACAATGCCGGGCTGGGGTCCTCGTGCGAGTCGAACACGATGTTTTCAAGGGACGGCACGGCCTTGTCGAGCCTGTCGTTCTTTTCTGGGAGTAGTAGTGGCGGTAGCAGCAGCTCTTAGTTCGGGGATAGCTGTTCCATCTATGGCTATGCTGTTCGCGTATCATTCGCTGAGAAGACGCGTTAGTCGTTCAGGGTGGCTATTAGTTCTCGAGGTTCGCCAGGATCAGTTCGACCTCCGCGTCCGCATCCTCTATGATGTGCTCCGGCTTGTACAGCGGCTTCCATCCCAACTCCTTCCGGCCGCGCTCTGCTGTGAACGTGCACCTAGAGTACCAACGTAACAGTAATCTCGCCGTTAGCAAGTTGGTACTTATCGGCAGTACTCCTGGTAGGATGTCGTGGTGAAATACTGACATTCCGCCCACCTGGACAGGGACGAACTCCTTGGGGCAGCCTAGAGCGAGGCCCATCTCCTCGAGGACGGCGTCGTCGGCCACCCCCACCGTGGCATCTGCGACGGCGCCGCGCCTGGCCAGGGAGGCGGCCATGGCGCCGTACAGGTCGTCCCAGGCCACGCTGCCCGGCGAGGCGAGATAGTACCCGTTCTTCCCGTGGCTGGGGTTCTCGCCGGCGAGGATCTTGCGCAGGAGCGCTAGGTAGAGGTTCGCGTTGTCGACGACGTGGCAGACGGGCCAGGTGGACTTCCGGCCGCGAGGCTCGGCGCTGTAGAGGCGGCCGAGGGCCTTGGCCGCGCGCACAACGGCCACGGTCTGGATGGAGATGGGGTTGCCGAAGCCCTCGCCGTGACCGTAGACGGCGCAGGGGGCGAAGACGTAGCTGCGCACTCCGCGGGCCTCGGCCTCCTCGACGATGGCGCAGTTGGTGCGCACGGCCGTGGCCAGCAGCGCGTGGGGGGCCCTAGCGGCGTGGGCCTTCTGCAGTTCGTACAGGTTCGGGTCGGTGTCGAGGAGGGGCCGGTCGGTGGGGGCGCCGGCGTGCTCGGAGAAGAGCTTGGCGCCGGTGGTGTGCAGCAAGTGCACGTCCAGGCCGGTGTCGGCGCGGACCTGCGCCAGGGCCCGGATGAAGTTGACCTGGGCCTCGGCGCGCATGGCGTCGATCAGGAAGAACACGACGCTGATGCGGTTGCCCACCACTGCTGCGCGCACCGCCGCCTCGTCGCGCGGGTCGAACGACAGCGCCTCCGCCCCGTAGCGCTGCGCCACCGCCGAGGCCTGCGCGTCCGTCCGCACCAGCGCGAACAGCTTCTCGAACGACGGGAGCCCCGCGCCGGCCAGGCGGGCTAGGAGGGTGCCGCCGAGGTATCCGGACCCGCCGGTGATGAGGATCCGGTGCGGCATTCTGTCGGGTGGTGTTGCGCTGAAGAGGACAAGGAAAAATGCGTTGCGTAATATTCTCCGGCAGCCTGCTTTAGACTGAGCCCCTCGAAGGAGCCTTTTAGGTCACAGAAAGGCATCCACGGGTGCGGAGGTAATAAAGTCTCCGGGTTCCCACCAATTAACGCGGGGCTATGATAACGTCCATTAGTGCCACTATAAATCTGACGACAATCTCTGTCCCTTCGGCTTCCCGCTGCTGTTCATATTCATGTCTACCTATGTTCAAATGGGATACAGGGTTTTGGTTTTGGTCCATGAAGGAATTGAGTCTGTATCCTGCTCTGACGAAATCTGTGGTGAAATACAAGCCAGAGTTTCCTTAGCTATGGCAGAGGGATTTTCCCTTTTGGCTCAGTTGACAAATTCCACCGCGATGTTGCAGCCAGCTTCGCCTGGTCTTTCCACTCGGCTCTCCGAAATGATCACGCATCTACCACTGATCAGCATACCAGCCTGCCGCCTCGTCTGGAGGACGGGCAGCTCTTCTAACTGGCTGAAATTCCTATTCGCTGCTAGTCTCTGCAGTATTTCGAGCGAATACCGCTTTCCCGGGTAGGCGAAAGCGCGAGCGGAAGTGCTGGCCATGTCCCCATATATGTAGATGAGGCAGAGACGGTCCCTAATCCTCGCGAGAACCATTCTCTTGAAAGTGGTGGACTGACATAGGGGTTCCTGAGTGATGGCGATTCCGCCTGGGAGCAGGGGCGGATACGTCCCGAGGACGTTCAGGGCGCTGAAATGGATCGGCACGGGGCTGCAACTTTGAACCCTTCTGACAGTGAGCGGCCCACGTCGCCGTATGACGATGTCTTCTTCTCTCGCGCCTTTCAGGAATTCGGCCGAGACCACGTAAGGGCCCAGCCAGGCTTTGCGCATGTACTCCGCTGCCCGGCCGTGCATCTGGCTCTGATCCTCCCCTGCAATCTCGACAGAGAGAAGCGGAACGGCTAGAAGAGAAGAGCAACGCGTACCAGGCCCCCGAGGGTTCCCCGAGCTGTCCACGTCCACGTCGGAAGGGCCGCAGGCGAGGATGCCGTAGGCCAGTGCCGGATAGTTCGGGTCTGCCTTGAGAGGGAGGCGCATGGCCAAGCCTCTCTGCGTTAGGGAGAAAGACGGCCAGGCAAAGCCCGGGATAGCATACGGCCTCACCGAGGGGCAATCGGCAAACTCCCTCGGAGACGAGGCGAGGATGGAGTTGTAGTTCGCCAGGTAGTCGCAACCATCTATGGGCTGGGCTATGAACGAGCGGTTCAGGCTCTCGAATATCGTGCCGTGATCTAGGCGCGCCAGGCCGAACGAGAGGACAGAGCAGTCGTCCGAAGTTTTGATGATCTCCTCTTGTAGGCGGTAGAAGGCATTGCGGGAACCTTCCCCGTACAGCATGGGCATGCAGACGCCGAATATGCCAAGGAGGCAGTATGCCATGTCCTCCGGCCTCGTCGTCTCCCGGGAGGCCGCCCAGGACATCCGCTCGGCGATGCTGGCGCGGCTCAATTGCCCCGTGCCCGTCAGATTATCATCGGTGTCGAGCAGGATTCTGCGCGGGATCCGCGTGATCTCACAAACGATGTCATTGAGATTGCTTCCGTCATAATAGCCATAGGCACATCCCAGCCACACTCGGCCGACTTCCTGCCAGTCGCGCCCAAAGAAAACCCGGTTGGTGTTGGCTAGTAGCTCCTGTAGCGTCCAGCCCCTGGAAAACCAGCGGGCGTGGCGGAACGAAGAGCCGCTAGGCTCCGGCCTCTCTTCGGCGTCGACATCTGCGAGGTAGATCAGGCATAATTCGGCCTCTTTGTACCACCGGAACATGGAGTTGATTGCCTCCTGCAACTCGGCGCTGCTGGATTTGTCGATGCAGCACGTGTCGACCCAGAGGTGAGACAAGCGGAGTCTCCATCGATCGGTCACAACGCAGCAGGCGTTAAAAATCTTTTGCCATCCAATTCTCTTCTTCGGCTGCACTGCGATAGCCGCATTCAGGTCCGCCATGTCCTGGTACGTGATCTCTGCCTCCGGTGATTCCCAGGTGTGCGAGAGGATCGCATACCGGGGGCGGTCGTCATTGCCGACGAACGACTCAAGCTTCATGGTGTTGACATTCAGGAGACGCATTTTCGAGAGTTGACTCGGCCTCGGAGACCAACCGCGCTAGACTGGCCAGAAGCTGCATGGAACTGTGTAGACGAGATGAAGGGCAAAACCAACAAAACAAAGTTGCGGCGCACAGTTAGGTGTCGAAGCACGCAAAAGCACACGTTGGGCATCAGTTGAGAAATAGACGATTGGAGAAACGAGGGGGCCCCGCTGTGCCAATCTGGAGGCTTGGCATTTCCGACCGTCTTGCTAATAACAAGTTCTCCTAGGTTTATCGGCGTGCCCTATTAGCTGCGCATCGCGACTTTTAGTCACCACTGGGCCATCCAGTAACATCACGCCCCAGCCATCCGAAGTAGCATCGGGGCTTCTGGCGGTCCCCCTGTGGCGCTCGTCAAGACGGGATTCTCAAGCGCAGTCCACAGCACCAGCTATCCACCGCTTCTTCGCCAACCAAACAGTACGTACAAGGAAAAGGGTGGCCTCAGGTACTTCTACATCCCTTAAGCTAGCAGTAGCGCTCAGATCATGGCCTCCACAATAACCAGGACGGCAACCTGCTCCTTTTGCAGGTATGCTGGCCTAAATGCTTCGTCCCAAGGCGGGCATCCTCACATGTAGGGGGCGACCTGCTCCTCCGTCCACTTCCACCACTTCTCCGCGGTGCCTGAGCCGCCTTCGCTCTCGGGCTTACAGCCAGTGAGGATGTCCTTACGCAAAGGCGCAAAGCGACCCCAGGGAGCGACTGCGAGACACTGGTCAGACCCGTGGATATGGTGATCACCACGAGGAGGAGAAAAGGGAGAGGAAAAGGGGGGGAATGGGGGAGAATAGGAGAAAAGGGGGGGTCAGGGAAAGGCAGCACCTACCCCACTCGCCGCTCTTCTCCGTCGTGATCTCGGGCGAGAGGCCGGCGAAGAGCTCGGTATAGGCGCCGAACACGGCCGGGTAGGTGAAGAGGCTGATGAAGGCCTTCTCCAGCGGACCGCGGTAGCGCGTGAGCTCCGTGCGCAGGTTGCCCGGGTTGAGGGGCACGCTGACGACGCCGTCGGCGCGGTGGCGGCGCGCGAACTCGGCGGCGTGCAGGATATTCCCGGCCTTGCTGATGCCGTACTTCTCCGGCGCGGAGCGGTCGCGCTTCGCGTAGTTGAGGTTGTCGAGGTCGACGCCGCCCGGGTTGTGACCCATAAACTCGGCGCCGGACGAGGAGACCCAGACGACGCGGACGGTGCCGGCCGGCTCGGTCCGGGCGGTGGACACCAACACCGGCGTCAGGAGGCGCGTGAACAAGAAGGTGCCCAGGTTGTTGACGCCCAGCTGCAGCTCCCAGCCCTGCGGCGTCTTGGACCCCTGCGGCGGCGTCATCACGCCCGCGTTGTTGAACAGCACGTGCAGCTGGCTCTCCCGCGCCAGAAACGCCGCCGCCGAAGCCTTGATCGTCGTCAGGTCCGCGAGGTCGAGCTTGAGAAACTCCAGCGCGCCCTTGGAGTCCGGCGCGGATTTGCGAATCTCCTCGATGGCCGCCTCGGCCTTCTCCGCCGAGCGCGCGGCCACGTAGACGCGGCCGTTCTTGGAGTACAGGATCCGGGCGAGCTCTTTCCCGACCCCCGTGTTCGATCCCGTCACGATGTAGACCTAAGAGGAGGTCGTCAGTGCCCTTTACCCCAGCCATTATAAAGCAACAGCCGCCCCACCCGGGTGGCACGTCAAGTGTTCTCGCTAGCTGACCTTGCCGCTGAGGTCAGGGCATTCCTTCTCCGTGAAGGCGGGCTTCCGCGGGAAAATCTGGCTCAAGATGTTGGCGAGATTAGACATATTGTCAACTTTGTCGCGACAATGGACAATGGCGCTCCTTGTTTTCTGAGTCGCAAGTTGGGATGAAATAACTAGGGAGCAAGATCGCAAGAAATTCGTCGCGACTTCAGCTGATGATAGCGTGACGTCTGAGCAGGTAGGTGTGATTTTCCCCCGCTATCAGACATATTAGGAGTGGGCGTGTCGGCACAATTCACTAACCCGATTGTCCGCTTCCAGAGCCCGGACCCGTCCGAGGGGCAAAAAAGGAGAGAATTGGCCGAGGCACCACGAAACGAAGCGAGTCCAATGAAATACTGCCTTGATTTCCCACCAAGGTGCAATCGAGAGGATGGCTCGTTGTGTTACTTCGACATTTATGACGGGGCTGCGGGCCAACCGTCAGCTTACACCACGTGCGCGCCGTTCGGCTCTTCTTGCTCTGTTATGGTTTGGCCGTGGCCTTGTCTCGTCTGGCTTACGCGCCAGTATTCGTGTGCAAACTCTCGCATTCCTGTTATTACTTGCCGTCTAAGCTCAGTAGTACGTCTGAAATACGACAAGGGCGGCCCCGACGCCTTGGCAGTGACCAGTGGTATTGACAGAGAAGAGCGATCTGTCTAGCCGGGTACCTTTTATTCGAGCGAGTGCACTTATCATTAAAATCCTCCGTGCCGCGGGAAATAATCAATCAGTTCAACGCGCCCCAGTGCGTCAATCCTTTGAAGCACTTACTTAGGTACTGCTAGGTACTACTAGATATTACGGGTCTTTAGAAGGTACTGCCTGCCGGACTGTATCCCGTTTATGTGAGGTTATGTAGGCGGTCTCCCGGACCCCTTTCGGTTTCCCCTCACTCCTACGTGATGTATCTAGGTCTATCCGGCCGGCCTCCTCCCCCACATTAGCCTAGCCACAGGCTCGGCCGCGCAATTTATTGAGGAGGCCGTCGACAATTTCACGCCAATGCTGGCTTCAACCTGTAATTGCTCTTCGGAGTGGGATGCGGGGAACGGCTGGGGGACCTGGACCTAGCGACTGGCCGGTGGGCAGACAGGCAGGAATTCCCGTGGCCTGCTCTCCTGTAGGACATATAATAGCTCCGGTCCCCGGCCGCCGTGTGTGGTGTGTATGAACGTTGTAGGATGCTCGAGATTCACACCGAAGGATAGAAGGTGGCGTACTCACACACCCGCGACCCCGTCCTCGCTCCAGCATCGCGATGGGCCCTCTCGCGCTGAAGGGCGTGCTCTTCTTTCTCGCTGCCAGTGCCGCCAATGCCGTGAACTTCCCCTATGAGTCGGTCCAGCTGGCGGATGGCGACACCAAGAACTTCACGGCCATTGCCTTCGGAAATGCCTCGTCCGTAATCCCCGCCGCGTACAACGGGTCCCACTGCCGGGTCGGCCCCGGCGACTCAGCATGGCCGTCCGAGGGGGACTGGGCGCGCCTCAACGCGACGCTGGGCGGAAAGCTCCTGAAGCCGCTTCCGGCGGGCGCGGTCTGCTACCCCGGCCCGCAGTACGACAAGGACAGGTGCGCGTTCGTGTCCGGCCCGGCTGGGGCCACGCGCTTCTTCCTCGACGACCCGCTCAATACCATGACGGATTGGGCGGAGGGAAACACCTGCCCGCCCGGGGTCAACGTCACGGGGACCTGCACCCAGGGAGGATACCCCGTCTACGTGGTCAACGCGACCACGGTCCGGGACATCCAGCTAGCTGTCAACTTTGCCCGTAACAAGAACCTGCGCTTGGTCATCAGGTTCGTACACAAACGTCTTTAACTGGGGGGGGGGGGAAATGAGCGAGATTCCTTCTATGCTCGGTCCATTCTGACATGCCCGGACCGCCAGGAACACGGGCCACGACTTCGTCGGCAGGTCGACGGGCTGGGGGGCACTGAGCGTCTGGGTGCATTCGATGAAGAGCATCGAGTACGCGCAGAACTACAGCATCGGCGCGTACCAGGGGCGCGCGGCCAAGATCAGCGCGGGGACGGAGGCGTTCGAGGCCTACAACGCCATGGTATCTGCCAACTTCACCCTGGTGGTGACGGGCGCGCCGACCGTCTCCGTCATCGGCGGCTGGTCAGCCGGCGGAGGCCACTCGAACCTGGCTTCGCTGTACGGGCTGGGGTCCGACCAGCTGCTCTCGCTCAAC
Source organism: Barbatosphaeria neglecta (assembly GCA_022813145.1). Classification (NCBI taxonomy): domain Eukaryota; kingdom Fungi; phylum Ascomycota; class Sordariomycetes; order Barbatosphaeriales; family Barbatosphaeriaceae; genus Barbatosphaeria; species Barbatosphaeria neglecta. Next base: position 51,051 of record JAKLNC010000118.1, on the reverse strand, counting down.
GTGGTCACGGCCGACGGCAGGTTCATCACGGCGGACGTGGACCAGAACAAGGACCTGTTCTTCGCGCTGCGCGGAGGCGGCGGAGGTAAGCGGCACCTTGGGCTCTTCATCTTAGCCTCCTCCTCGTTTCTGGGGCCCACTGCGGCTCGCCTGTGTACCCGTACTAACGTGCACAGCGACGTTCGGCGTCGTCACCTCGGCGATCGTCAAGGCCTACCCGGGCGGTCTCAACTTGAGCGGCGCCACGTACTCGCTCTCGACGGGCCCCGCCGACCCGGGCCTGCTGTTCTCGCTCAGCCCGATCCAGCCGCAGGTGCCGACGGTCCACGTGCCCGACCCCGAGGTCTTCTGGCAGGCCTTCAGCACGTACCTGGCCCTCGCGCCCAACGTGACAGCGCTCGGCGGCCTCGGCTTCGGCGACCTGGCCAGCATCGGCAACGGCAGCTACACGTTCATCAGCAGCTTCGTGCTCCCCGGGAAGACGGCGGCCGAAGCGGCAGCCTTCGCAGCGCCCTTCTTCGCGACGCTACGGCGCCTCGGCGTCAACTTGACGGCGGCCGACCCGCCTGCGGTGACGCTCCCGTACGCGCGGCCGGCCTACCGGGGGTCGGAGGACTCGGGGCAGAACAACAAGGTGTTCTCCTCGCGCCTGTTCCCCCGCGCCAACTGGGCCAACGCGACGCTCTTCAACCTCACGGCGGCGGCCATCCGCCGCACCGTCGAACAGGGCGGCTTCAGCTACCGCTGCCGCAACTTCAACGCCGGCCTCGCCGCGGGGGGGTACCTCGCAGACACCTCGGGCGCCAACCCGGCCCTCCGCGACAGCCTGATGCACTCGTCCGTGTTCGAGCCGCAGCTGGCGGACCGCGACACGACGACGGCGGATCAGTTCCGCGGGCGCTTCGCGGCGCTGAAGCAGCACATGGACGAGCTGCGGGCGCTCACGCCGGGCTCGGGCGCGTACATCAACGAGGCGGAGGTCACGGAGCCGGACTGGCAGCACAGCTTCTTCGGCAGCCAGTACGCGCGGCTGCTGCGGATCAAGAACACCGTCGACCCGTGGGGCATCTTCTGGGCGCCTAGCACGGTCGGCAGCGAGCCCTGGGCTGTGGTGACGGCGGACAAGCTGCCTACCCAGAACGGGCCGCTGTGCCGGGTGAGCGACCAGAAAGAGGCGGGGAGGAGTTGATGAGGAGGAGTGAGGTCGCGACAAGCGCATCTCCAGGGTCACGGCGGGGCTCCCATCGTGCTCGGTAGTATTCTGTACGGAGTATCCGTGCATCAGTTCAGCCAGGCCCCCAGCAGTTTCTCAGCTTAGTAGGTACCTACGTGCAAGGGGCTATTCAACGCTGTCACCCGACTGGAATACCCGAGCTCCCTGCTAGCCGGAAGGAGTAACGGTTAAGCTTTTCAGCGATTGTGACGCGTGGAGAAGAAAAAAACCGTGTCTCGTAGACAAGAAAGGCGGACGGATACGAGGGATGAAAAAAAAGAGACAGAAGAAATACGAACTGGCAGATAGAGATGCGGAGTGGGTCGGCCGGCGATTCGCCGAAAACTTTAAATAACGTCATAATGAGGTTTCTTTCCCACGATCTAGACTCTATACATCCCAGTTCTTCCGTGGAGAAAGTGCAAACGACATCGCGACATCGCTCCTTCCTTCTAGGTAGCAACCGGTGGTCTATGTCCTAATCCAACCCCCGAGTCAAGCAAAGAGAGGCCCAAACTCCGCCCGGCATTCACAGCCAGTAAGAGAAGAAAAACACGCGCCGCCTGGGTCCTTCTAATGGTAGTCATCCGTCATCACCCCGCTTGTTACAGGCTGGCCACCGCCACGGAAGCTGCGTGCTTCTCTTCGATCCTCTTCGCGCTCTTGACGACGCCGGAGGCGAGAAACTCGTCGCTGAACGGCTGGTCGGTGTAGCCCGCCGCGCCGGGCTGGTAGAACGTCGGCCGCGAGTAGGGGTTGAAGGCGATGTTGTGGCGCACGCGGAAGGGCAGGTCGGGGGTGGAGATGAAGTAGCGGCCGAAGACGGCGACGATGTCCTTGTCGGGGTAGTCGCGGTCGACGAGGTCGCGGGCGGAGGCGGCGTCGAGCCCGCCGGCGACGAGGACGACGCGGTGCCAGGCGTTGTAGGCGAAGTCGAGCGTCACGTTCGGGTCGGCGGGCACCTCCGTGTTGCCGGAGATGGTGGGGGCGACGAGGTGCACGAAGGCGAGGCCGAGACGGTCGAGGCGGGTGATCACGTCGGTGAACTGCGGCACGGGGTCGGCCATGCGCATGCCCTGGAAGGTGTTGTAGGGCGACAGGCGGATGCCGACGCGGTCGGCGCCAATGGCCTCGACCACGGCGTCGGCGACCTCGACGGCGAAGCGCGACCGGTTCTCGATGCTGCCGCCGTACTCGTCCGTGCGGTCGTTGCTGAGGTCCTGTATGAACTGGTCGATCAGGTAGCCGTTGGCGCCGTGCAGCTCGACGGCGTCGAAGCCGGCCGCGACGGCGTTGCGCGCCGCCTGCGCGTAGTCCCGCACCGTCTCGCGAATCTGCTCCGCCGTCAGGGGCGCCGGCACGGCCGCGCCGGGGGTGTTCGGCGTCGGCAGGGCGCTGGGGCCCGTCACCACGTGTCCGCGCCGCGCGAGCACGTCCGCCTTGGAGGTGCGCCCCAGCGCCCACAGCTGGCACACGATGAAGCTGCCGCGCTCGTGCACGGCCGCCGTGATCGGCTTCCACGCCTGCACCTGCGCCTCGTTCCAGATGCCCGGCGCGAGGTCGTATCCCGCCTGGGCCGCCGAGATGAAGGTGCCCTCGGTGACCAGCATCGTCCCCGGCACGGACGCCCGCTGGCTGTAGTACTCCTTCATCAGCGCCGTGGGCACGTTGTCCTTGTCGGCGCGGAACCGCGTCAGGGGCGCCATCGCTATGCGGTGTCCCAGCTTCATCGCCCCCACAGTGAGGGGCTTGAACAGTCGCGAATCCGCCATCGTGTTCTCCGGTAACTGGGGAGAAGGGGGAGAGAGAAGGGGGAGAGAAGGGGGAGAGAAGGGGGAGAGAAGAGGGAAAAGGAGGGTTTTCGATACAGAAGAAGACTTTTAACTAGAGTGCCGACCGCCTGTACCTGAGACTCGAACAGATTCACCCGAGACAGAAGAAATCTTTTGCAACGGCAGCGCGTTGAGTGACTGAGGACACGAGATATCGACGAATACCTCCCCGGATGCCCGTATATATATATGTATATATATATGCGACTCGGCGAGCTATCTCCGCAAAGTCCTCTGCACAGACGCTCTAGAAGGTGCCAGCGAATCGCACGTCATTTGCTACCTGGGTATCTCCTTCGAGGCCGATTAGTCAAAGCGCCAGGTATCTGCCAACGAGTGGTACAACTGCTGGTACAATTGTACGGGAGGAGTACCTAGGAGCCTCGGCCCGGCGGTGATTTATAAGCCCAGTCCGGGTGCCGCCGCCAGAAACGGGGGGCGGCACTTGGAAGCACCGTGGCACCGTAAGTAAAGATCCGGGCGCTGGCTCCATCCAATCCGTCGAATCCTCCCGCCTGGGGGGGAGGGGGGGAGGGGGGGAGGGGGGTAGTTTGAGCACCGGCACTACCTAGTTTGCCGACGTACATACTAATTAATAATGACCGTGATTACTTGTCCTTACTCAGTAGATTTGTAAGTGCCTCTGTCCTTAGGTATGCGTGATACGATCCAGCTGGAAGACGTTGTTTCTTCAAATCATTGCAGGGTTATGGGTTCCCTGGGTAGTGATAAGGTACCCGAGGCAATCCGCGCCTGTATCCAACCCAGCAGCGCGCTCCTAGTCTGCCATCCGTGGGTGGCCCCAAATTAGCGCTCCGAAAAATAATGCGAGGGCAGCCATTGAGCACAGCACAGTAAAAAAGAAGAGAGAAAAATAGGGTAGACACAGCATCTCTCAATTAAGCGAGGCTTAGAGCCTCGCGCGGGAAAGTTTAAACAACTTCCAGAAAGTCGGACATGCATGCAGGCGTAAGACGGAGTCGCTTATTGCTGACTGTCGGCCTGCTATTTGCGGCAGGGAGCTGGTTCTAGGTGCCGGTGTGTTGGTGTTTGCGCGGTCAGCCACTGTGTCGCATCCGGATTCCGTTAGATAAGCAACCCCGTCGAGATGCAACCTCCCAGGTTCGCCCTATGTCCGGATTGCCTGGCACGCTCACGACAAATTAAACAGCACTGCAAAACCAGGGCAGTTCACCACGCCAATTATTACCAGCTTTTCGGGGGTGCGGGCTTGTGCCGTCTTCTACGGCCGCCGTGGTGTTATAGTAGGTTCTTCTTTTCTTCGGTGCCCTTTGAATCGAGGTGGGCGAGCCTGCTTACGGGCAGGTAGCCGGCGGATTTTGCCACGAAATAGCAAAGCTCTTGCTGATGTCATTTCGACAGCGTAGGAATCAGCATTCGAAGTGCTCCTGGACGGTGTGCGACTTGCGCGGTGCCGGGTTAAGACGAATTGGGCGGCGCCCGCAAGAGGGAAGGGAGCGGGACGCGCAAGAGGGAAGGGAGGGAAGAATAGACAATTACCAGGAACGGAGATTAAGGGTTGCTGCTAACGTTGGAAACCAGCATCGAGCAGTTTGGAACTAGCTAAGATTGCTGTACGTAGAAATATCATCGACGAGCGCCCTATTGACCCGCACGCTCGGAAGATGGACAATGAACGAGCCTTCGCCCGCAAAGACGAGACTCGTAACCTGCTGCCGACCTAGCCTATTTGCCGCTGCCCCAAGTATCCAGACGAACAACTACAGACGATGCTGTATGGGGGTGGTAGTAAAATATATACAAGAGAAGAACCTCCTAGAGACAAGACGGCACCGCCAGCGCCGTTGCGAGTATGAAGGGTCAAGTGACGCCGCCAGCCGGGCATTGCGGCCCCTATTCCAAATCCCAATGCCGCGTACTATGCTAAGTACGCCCTCCCCTCTGTAGATATCGCCAAACAAAAAAAACAAAAAAAAAACAAAACAAAACAAAACAAGATATCTTCCTCCCCAGAACTGCGCGCGCGCTCGCGATGGGGTTCGTGTATGCGGATAAGATGCGGCCTCAGCGGAGCCTGCTCTGCTGGCCGCTACCCCTCTCTTGAGCGGGGCGTGAGATCAGCCTCGAACAGGATGGTAACGTCAACGATGCGTGACGCCATATCTCGACTCCGCCGGCCGGACCGTGTTATCTCCCGGACATACCGATTGGGCCGGAGACGGAGGCATGCTCTAGCCCGTCTAGCAGCTTCCACCGAGGCCCGGTCGACGACGAGAGGGACGAGAACGACGGCCGATGGCATCCGTCTTCGTCTTTCGTCATAAACAGACAGGATGGGCACGGGCTAGGCCAGACGCAGGGCATCCTCGGGCTTGGAGGGCGGCGGCGCGGCGCCGAGCGTCTTCTTGTAGAGCTTGTTGGCCCAGCGGACGGCGGGCTCGTCGACGGTGCGGGTGACGAGGTCGGCGACCCAGAGGGTGAGGGGCAGCAGCACGAGATGCGGCACCAAGAAGTTGATCTCGAGGCCGAGGGGCCCGCGCTTGGGCAGGGGGAACATGCCGATCCAGAAGGCGAGCATCTCCTTGTCCTTGTCGATGGGGCGCACCCAGCCGAAGGCGGTGTAGAGCCGGTCGCCGACGGTGCTGAGGATGGGCCCGTGCACGAGGTAGAGCGAGAAGGAGATGCGGCCGAGGTACTGGCAGAAGCGCGACTCGAAGAAGCGGCGCAGCCAGGGCAGGCGCGGCACGGCGGCCACGAGGAAGGTGGAGGCCCAGAAGAGGAAGAACCACTTGTAGTCGAAGACGGCCTGCGGCTTGAGGAAGGACAGCCAGTACCAGCCCGGGTTGGCGCGGAGCTGCTTGATGTCGGGCGACTGCGAGGGCACGCCGGCGAGGAACATGCTGACGAAGAAGAGGTGGTAGAAGATGAAGGTCTTGAACGGCTCCAGCCGGCGCAGGAAGCCGGGGAACTCGCCGTCCGGCCGCCGCGCCAGCAGGTCCAGGTCGCACAGCAGCATGCCGGCGACGAAGAGGGCGCCGTAGTAGCCGTCGGCGATGTAGAGGAAGTAGACGACCAGGCCGAGCTGGCACCACAGCCGCGCCTTGGTGGTGGCGCGCGCCAGCGCCTGCAGCACGGTGAAGACGATGATGGACCCGCGCATCTCCAGCGGGATGGACCACAGGTGCGTGTTGTACGACACCCAGGGGATGCCCTCCTTGAAGACGAAGCTGAAGTTCTTGAACTCGACGTACCAGTTCCAGACCTCCTCGGCGTACGTCGGCTTGGCCTCGCAGCACGAGTTCCAGATGCCGAACAGGTGCCACGACGTGATGAAGGCGAACGTGGTGACGATCAGCGGGACGTACAGCCGGAACCAGCGCCGGAAGAGCGACGAGCCCAGCGCCTCGGCCAGCGCCAGCAGCTCGCCGGCCTGGATCAGGCTCAGCGGCTTCGCCGCCAGCACGTAGCCCGAGATGACGTAGAAGGTGGCCACGGCCATGTGCCCGCCGCTGAAGAAGTTGCGCACGCCGTAGAAGGCGCAGAAGTGGAACTTGCCCTGGTAGCCGTACGCGTTCTCGAACACGGAGAACTCGCCGTCCGGCTGGTACGCGTGCGACCACAGCTCGTGGTGGTGCCAGTACACCAGGAAGGCCGCGAACCCCCGCAGGCCGTCCAGATACGCCGTCGGCCGCAGCTTCCTCTCGGCGGGGCTGCTGCCGTCGGTGCCGCCGTCGCCGCCGCTCCCGGCGCCGCTACCGCCGCCGCCGCCGCTGCTGCCGACGCCGGCCGTGCCGCTGATCGGCCAGGTCAGGAGCCTCTTCACCCAGCGAAGATAGCTCTTGATGGGAATGCCCGCCGGCGCGTCCCCGTCCAGCTTGAGCCAGGCGGACGCGTCCCGGCCGGGCGAGCCCGCGGTGAGGCCCAGAGACATGGTGTGGGCTGGGTGGGCGAGGAGAGGGGTGGAGGTGGCCGAGGAGAGGGGTGGAGATGGCCGAGGAGAGGGGTGGAGATGGCCGAGGGAATCTGGATTAGGGAGCGAAAGAAGAGAAGGGGGAGAGAGGGAGACCGAGAGGGCGGAGGAAGAAGCGGAAGGACGATGTCGACGGTGCCAAGGAGGAAAGGAGCGGCAGGGCAATAACGGGTTCCCGAGACGTCGTCGGCAGCACGCCGTTGAAGCGACTCGGGGTTTCAAAAAGCGATGGCGGTCCACGGGAAGAAGGCGGGCTTCCCTTCCCTTCCCGTCGCGTGGTCGCGTGGCGGTGAGTCTGAGCGATAGTAACCCGTACGTCCGTACGTCCGTACCTTTCTGTATCCGGCACAGCCTCTACCACGTACAGGAGGCAGGTGGCGTCGGCGGAGGGGCCAGGAGCGAGGGTGCTTGTTTTTCGTTCACATGCTGCAGGCCGGCCGACCGACTCTGATTTCCGGACCTGATTGCCTTTCCCCCTTTTCCGACCAGCCAGCGGCTGCCCGTCCGGTCCTGCAGCCAACCGTGAGAGACGGGCGAAGGGGGGGGGAGGGGAGGGTATCGGGATGGCGCCACGGAGGGAGCCAGGGGTTTTTTTTTTTTTTTTTCCTCGCCGGCGTAAACAAGATCGACGATCGGCGCCCATCAATCTTAAAGCTGAAATGAGCGGCGGCCGATGTGACGGAGCGAGTTCTTTTCTGTGTACAGCTAAAATAATAAGCCTACGCCAGCTGCCATAATACGCACGGAGTGCCTGTTACGCCGCGCGTGCCCAGAGCTGGATCTCCATATGAAGGACCGGGTCCCAGGGGACGCCCAGAGATTTCTCGTCTGCAAGTCCCCCTACGGCGAACGCTAATTCCCACCAGATGCAGGGCCTGGACCGGGCCTGGAACATGACTGGAACAGGGCCTGGAAGCTGTCGACGGGCCCCCTGTTAGCGCGTTTGCGTGCCCCGAGCCGCTGCTCTCTTCCGCGCGCAGATTGGCGGGCGGGGGTGGGCAGATCCCCCCTTTCCAGGGCCGGGTTGCCCCATGCTCGTCTGTCCTCGCCATCCTCGCCCACGCTAACCGCCCACGTCCCCCCCTCTCTTGTCGTCCTCCAAACAGGCTTTGCGCCCTTGTACGGTGCCTACCAAGGTGGGTGATTTCCTCCGCCGTGGGCCCCCCCCCTCTTCGACCTGCCCCTTTTTGCGATGCACAGAGGGGAGAGTGGGTGCGTGAGTGGGAAGGTCTGCGAGCATCGTAGCGTTACACCGCTCCAGAGTTCGCGGCGCAATTAATGGGCACCCCGCCACCTGCCTAACCGGTCAGTGATTGGCTGCGCACACGCACGCATACCGCACATGTGGTCCGGCTGGGAGCGTGCTCCGTCCGGCTGCTTGTGCAGACGCAGGGCGACGCGAGCAGGCCTAATACTCTAATCGTAGCCAGTGCGAGCCCGATACTCTAGATCGTAGCCGGTACAAACCCGATACTCTAATCGTAGCCAGTACAAGCCCGATAGCCAAGTCGCAGCCAGTGCGAGCGTAGGGCGGGAACGAGCTAGCGCGGAAACAAGTGCAGAGTAGCGCAAAAAAACGTCGACCGAGGCCAGCCAACAGACAGGCGCTCTCGCCTCTACCACCGCTTTCAGCTCGCCGTTGGCGTCGTTTTCAGCGCCCATGACTCGCCGTCTGTTTCGCGAGGAAGAAAAGGCACTAGATTGCCAGGGCACTCTCTGCCTCCGTCATTTAACGCACTGCGTACCGTAGTCGTAGGTGCCTACCCGAGGTGCGTAATCACTAAACTCGATGGGGGAGCCAGTGGCGGCCGGCCGGCCGGTGGCTTCGTCGCGATTCAGGGACTCGAGAGAAACTCTAGGGCATTCGTCAGGTGTCCGGTGGCCCCTGACTCGCGGCGCGTCCTATTTGCCAGTGGCCAGAACGCCCAGACGGGACCTGGAGCAGCGCCCAGGCCAGGCCGGGAAGGTCGACGGCGGACGCGGGTGGGTCCTACAGGTACGAAGCTACGGGGAAGGGACGATCGCGCTGGTGGTTGGTTGTGGGTTGGTGGCTGCTGCCGACTTGGGTGATGTCGGAATTGCGTGCGGGTCCGGGACATTGAGCGGCATTCGTTACGCCATTGGCCGGCCACGCCCAACAAGCACGACGAGGTTTTGCGGCAACCCTCGTGCCCTCCCCCCTGAATCATGTGCATGCGCGCTGCCGTGGGAGACGTTGTGCGACCAACCAGCGGCGCCGATAACGAGGGCGGCCGTCTCGAGCGCGCAGGAGAAGGAAAAAGATAGGGGAGATTGCAGCCACCGCGTCGACAAGCAAGCATGGGAGGGGCGGCGGCGAAGAAAGAGGGGGGAGCCGACCAAAAAACCACAGCATCTCCCTCCCGCTAGCCAGGCGCCCAGGAACAACACGACCGGGATACAGCGCAAGGGCCGGCAGGGACCCCAGGAGTACACCGAACGGGGACGAGGGCCGACCAGGGGAGCCGGCGACAGCCAGGATGTAGTGCCGGATGGGCACCAGAAAGGGTGAAAGACGGCGATGCAGGCGTGGTGCCTCACAATTTGCTTCCCCGTCCGTCTAGTACGTATTCGCTTCTCTGTTCCTCCTCCGTTTTTCATCCTCGTTTTTTTCATCCTCGTTTTTTACATCCTCGTTTTTTTCATCCGTGCTTTCTTTCCCCCCCCCCTCCCCCCCCTCCTCCTCCCCCTCGCTTCGCTCCCTTTTCCTCTTCAACGTTCCATTTCCCCCTCCTACCCTCCTTGCTCTCCTCTTCGGGACTTGGCACACGGCTCTCGTCTTTCTGGCATCTTCGTGGTGGGCGTCCTCAGTACGTCGTCGTCGTCGTCGTCGTCGTCGTCGTTTCCGCTCTCGTTTTGATCGTCACGATCGTTCCATTCGTTCATCCGCTCTACTCAGTACGGACCGTACTCTGCTTCATCTCCCCGGCTTTTTGCGCCCTACTGCCTGCCTTGCTGCGCCCTCCCTGCCCAGCCTGCCCACCCTACCCAGCCTGCCCACCCAACCCAGCCAGCCCCCCCCGCCCCGCCCCGGGTCCCGTAAA
>JAKLNC010000118.1:25944-40982 GCA_022813145.1 Barbatosphaeria neglecta | reverse complement strand
CCCTACCCTGCCTGCCCGCCCTGCCCTGCCCTGTGACGATTCATGCCGCTGGCTGCTTCCACCGGCTGGACCGCCCACGCTGCCATCGTGGTTGCCATCGCCGACCTGCTTCTGGATTTCTGGACCAGCATGATCGCCAAGGTCGGCGCGCAGCTGGGCTCGCCCACGCTGGCCACGTCGACGCGCCTGCGCCTGCGGCGGTGGGTGCCGCTGTACATGGCCTGCGTCGTGCTCCTGCTCTTCACCCTCAACGTCAACCTCTTCCGCTCGCCCCCCCCCGAGCTGCAGCGCAACGTCAACGTCTTCGTCCGGCCGCCCACCCTGCCGCCGGCCAAGCCCCGCTCCGGCTTCCCCCGCAAGATCTGGCAGACGTGGAAGCAGGACACGCTCTCGTTCGACGAGCGGGACTACGTCACCGCCAAGTCGTGGCTGGACCGCAACCCGGACTACCGCTATGAGGTGCTGACCGACAGCAACGCCCTGCCCTATGTCGAGTGGCACTTCGGCCCCGAGGGCTTCAACCGGCCCGACATCGTCGACTTCTTCCGCAACGTGCAGGCCGCCATCGTCAAGGCCGACCTCCTGCGCTACATCGTCATGTACGCCGAGGGCGGGCTCTACGCCGACATCGACGTCGAGGCCATCAAGCCGGTGTGGAAGTTCGTGCCCGAGCGCTACGACCACAAGGACATCGACATGGTCATCGGCGTCGAGATCGACGAGCCCGACTGGAAGGACCACCCGATCCTGGGCCCCAAGTCCCGCTCCTTCTGCCAGTGGACCTTCATGTGCAAGCCGCAGCTGCCCGTCATGATGCGCCTGATCGAGCAGATCATGGACTGGCTCAACGGCGTCGCCAAGAAGCAGGGCGTCCCCGTGTCCCAGGTCCAGCTGGACTTCGACGAGATCATCAGCGGGACCGGCCCGTCCGCCTTCACGCAGGCCATCCTGGCCGAGATCAACACCCACCGCGAGAGCGGCCACCAGGTCGACTGGGACACCTTCCACGACCTGAGCGAGTCCAGGCTCATCGACGGCGTGCTGGTCCTCACCGTCGAGGCCTTCGCCGCCGGCCAGGGCCACTCCGACTCGGGCAACCACGACGCCCGCGCCGCCCTGGTCCGGCACCACTACCACGCCTCCAACTGGCCCAGCCGCCATCCTCGCTACAGCCATCCCGTCTACGGCGAGGTGGAGCGCTGCAACTGGAACGACGAGTGCGTCCACCGCTGGGACGAGAACGTCGCCGCCTTCAAGGCCCTCCCGGAGGAGGAGCAGCACCGCATAATCGACGAGAAGAGGCAGAAGGACGAGGAGGACCGCCGCCGCAAGGAGGAGGAGGACCGCCGCCGCAGGGAGGAGGAGGAGAACAAGCGGCGGAAGGAGGAAGAAGACCAGCGGAAGCAGGAGGAGGAGCGTCGCAACAGGGAGAACAAGGAGAAGCAGGAGAAGGAGAAGCAGAAGCAGGAGGAGGCCAAGAAGCAAGCCGAGGCGAACAAGCCGCAGGAGGGCAACCAGCCGCAAGAGGGGAACAAGCAGCAATCATAACGCACTCCCTATCCCCCGCCTCTTCTCTCCCCGCGCTGCCTTCTTCTTTTCCTGCTTCTTTCTCCTGTCGGGGTTTTCTTTTCCTGCATGTCACTGACGAGAGACGAGAGAAAGACGAGACGAGAGGGACGAGTGAGACGGATGGGACACGCCTTCCGCACGGAAAGCCCCCCAAACGATTCCCTTCACTCGGCTGCTTGGCTTCTCACTATATCCATGACGCCCGCCGACTCCCCGCCGGCCTGGCCGCCGCGGCTGGTTTCAGACGATGCCTCGTCGATCCGGCCTTGTGCTCAAGTCATCAGTCTACCTTGGGTTACGTCGATCTCCGGGACTGTCCATCTGCTGAAAGGACTCGATCCGATCTCCCAAGATCGTCCGGGCCCTCGAGGGCTGCTTCGTGCCGAGCGGGGACTGGGACATGGAAAATCGGTTACGCTTCTGCCCTTCCGACAGAGGGGTTGCGACGGCATCAAGGGCGCTAAACCACCTGGATTTTACCGGAGCCTGCGCTGAGCCACAGGCACCTCTTACGATTGGGGGATGCAATGAGTGGCGAAGGGGGTCGGGACGGGGGAACCGGCAATACGGAAGGCGGGCGCTTTGAGGCACGGCAGGCATATCGGCGCAACGTTCTTTTTTGTTTTTTTGTTTTTTTACTCGTTTGACCAGATGCTTTGTACCGAGAGTACCAGGGGGCTACCTACCTATTTTGTGTACATACGAGATGTAAATGGCCCAGGCTCTACTCGTACGATTGACGCGTTCGTTTTTTCTTCTCTTCTTTTTTTATCGGCTTTTACACGTCTTCCAATTTTTGAACTTCTACCCCCTTCTTCAGATACCTATTTACTTGCCTTCTGGGCGGTTCTTTTCCTTCTCTCTCTCCCCCCCCCCCCCACTTCCCCTTCCCCTTTTTTCGGCGGGCTCTGCTGGGCAGCAGCGTCAAGGAGACAACGGAAACGCTTAAACGTTACCACCCTAGGAACTTACCTCTACCCGTGTACCTACCGACCAACCAACCCTACCTACGTACCTACGTACCTAACGGGTATTACCGCGAGCGCTGTTACTGTTAGATATGTAGCCGTCCCTTGCTCGACGAATAGTAGCTAATTCATAACTCTTCAAAAAAAAAATACCGGGATCACCTGACCACTTGCTTGTTTGCGCGCGTGTGTGACTTGACTCCAATTTTCTCTTCGTCCCGGCCCAGGGTCCAACACTCGCTGTGCCCTGTTTCTGTTTCCGTTTCCGTTTCCGTCTTCGTGTCGGGCGAGACAAGATAACAGAAAACGGCGGTGCAACTCGGTCACTGCAGACGGCTGTTTGCGTGGGTGAGGGGGCACGACGGACGGCGTGATTGAGTCGTGCGGCGTAATATTTATCGCCCGAGGGACGGTGGGGGGTCTCGGGAGAAAACAGCTAGTCCTAGACTCGAGGAAGAGGAGGCTGGGGCCAAGCTATCAAGATAGGAAAGGCACGCATCGGTCCGGCTGGACTAGAATCGACGATCGTATCCGCGTGAGACATGCAGATCTGAAGGTGCATGCATGCGTATAGGTACGCGTCGGGATCGGTAATATGCCCGTCGGACTTTCCAGTCGGGTCCCCACGCGGCCGGTGTCTCAGAGTTAGTACCTGGGCGTTGTGCAACGTTGGAATTGGCGCTCAACTAGGGGATGGGCCATCGATCAATCCTACTACTTTCAAGCTTCCTAAGCTTGGGCCCCCTTTCCTTTGCGTGCGATGGCGCCGCCGGTATCTGCATGCCCGCCAGCTCTGTGCGTGCTGAGCAGGTACCGTACTTGTAGATATAACGTTGTGCAATATCTCCCGATCTCGTGTTAGCCTACACACACACATGCTCCGTGTGGTCTCCACATGCACGCGCCTGCGCGTCTCGGTCCTCGGATCGTTTCCGGCTGCATCTTCGCTACATATGTAAGTACCCAAAGAGGCACCGAGGGTTCCGGACCCCCGTTCCAAACCCCCAAGTCCCGATGAGCGGCAGCCCTTGTTACCCAGCCTAGGCTTCCTGCCCGCAGCCGGCATCCTCCACGTCCCGGGATGATAAGACCACCGTGATGAGCCCATCGCGGCGGACAGCTGCTTGCTCGAGCTAGGCAAGTGTGAAAGTGTAGGTGGGTTGTAAGGGTGGGGGAAACAAAATTTAGCAAAAAAGCTCACCCATTAACCCAGGTATATCCCCTAGGGTAACAGGTTACGAAATCCCCCGGCAGGTTTTTACTTCGAGGTGTCGTCGCTATTGTCGTTCTTGCCCTCCGCTATTTCCCTTATTTCTTCTGTTGTTGTCGAAAAAACCCGCGTTGTTGTGGTTGCAGTCGGAATCGAATCCGTGTCGTCGTCCTCCGCTATTCCCCCTTTTTTTATTTTACCCCAGTTTCCGCGTTCCTCCGTTGACATAGTTTGTCCAGAGTGGCCGACCTAGACCACCGCCTTCTATGTCGCTAATTTTCTACAAAACCCTCCTTATAAATCTTAGGCACACATGAAGTTGGGACGAAATTTGGAGGTTGCTTGTAGGGCCTAGGAGTTTCGCTGGACGGGGGGGACTTCCTCCACTATGTACACGCTTTTCGGGCTTAGGCAAGAGCCGAGAGAGACAAAATGCAGATACCTAAGCTGGTGATGCAGAAGAAAAGAAGAAAAGGACTACTCGAATGCCAGGGCAATGCGAGCTCTAACCCCCTCTTTCTCCTTTTCTTTCCCTTTCCTCTATTCCACGGCCCTGCTAGCCCAAAGACCCCAACATCCTGCCCAGAAACTGCCGCCCAAGAGAAGCGTCAGCTATATCCATATCTATAAAAAGGGGGAAAGCTAGAACGGGCCCTCTGGGGGTTGTCGGGAAGAGGAGGGCTATTGCGGTAGCTGTCGTCGATAACGTGGTAGCAGTAGCTTCCAAAGCTCGAACGACCTTTGCCTGGCGCTTGGTTAGGTGCACTAGCCTATCTACTTTCCTGACGCTTCAGTAGGCCAGCTAGGGCAGGCCGGGCCATTATCAGTGACTATCGTAAGGGCCCAATAGTTGCGCAGTTCGCGCAAAGATGTAATACACATTGCAGAGGTGGTATTCACAGACAAGCCAGCCTAGCTAAAAGTGTGACGAGGCACGCTGCAATAATATCAGCCGCCTGATTGCTTGCTTCTTGCTTACGAAGGAGAGGGAAAAATGGAGTGGAAAAAATCTCACCCATTAACCTTACGATGGTAATGGGCTACGAAAAACCTTAGGGTTTTTGCATCGAGGCGGTCGGTCGTCGGATCGGTCATCGAGAGTGGCCACCGTAATTGTTGTCCCCAGCTATTTTCCTTTCTGCTTCGAAGTGTCGTCGTAACCAGCGTCGTCGAAAACTCCATAGTATTGTGCTCGTAGCCCGAATCGAACCCGTGTCCTCCGCGATTTTCTATTTTCTCTATCCTCCACGTAACACAGTTTGACCAGAGTGGCCGACCTAGACCACCGCCTGCTGTGCTACTAACTTTTCCGCAGAGCTCCCCTTATAAAGCCTGAACGACGATGAAGTTGGGATGAAACTGGGGGTAGCGCTGTGCCCAGAGCAGCTGTGGGCGTGACGGGCATGTTAAATTAGCTCCTAGAGGAGGAATGGGCACGTACGAGCAGACAGGCAGATAGATGCGTATAGGCTTGGCTTTCCATCCTTCCTTTACCTCTTCCCATCTTATCTACTTGTTTACCTTCTCCGTCGAGGTGTTATAAGAATATTCCAGCAGGCGAGGCTGGAAGAAGGCTGCGGACTTTAAGCTGCTCAGCCTTGGGAACCATACTCGAGGGGGACAGGTCAAGGCCATCATGAATATGGCCAGATCGTCCTTCCATATGATAGGTGGGTAGGTAGATATGTAACCTTAGTAAGAGCAAGTCATCCAGCCTTATAGAGGCGCAGGTACCACAGTACCTGGCGATCCCGTGGATGCGGGCGGGAGGGAAGCCTTGGGGTCCGGCTGGGTCCTGCGGGGAAACTGGAATTGAGCCGACCGAAGGAATGGAAGTTTATCCAGTCCGCAAGTGTGGGGGATGGGGAAGGAGCCTGAAGGGCAGGTAACAGTCGCTTGTACCATGTTTCATCAATTCTTTTTGTCTTCCTGCCAAGTCGCCGCGAGCAAGCAGCTGACCCTGGAACACAAGGACGGGATGCTGCTTCGACGAGGCGGCTGGCTTTCCAGTTGCCCGTTGAGGGCAGATGTGTAACTGCGACGGTAGTCATGTCGGATGGTGTAGATGGCGTAGATGTCGTAATAACGATTGGGGGGGACGGGGTATTAACTACCCGCCCTCGATGCCCAGCCGGTAGTGCCGTAGGTAGGTACCTAGGTACAACTGTACGTACCGCGCCCAGTGATTCCCCGCACCATCTGCAATGGGCCTAGGCCTTGGCATCCCGCACATGCCGGATCGGGAAGTTGCGCTGTCAAAGAGAAAAGGGTCCAGAACGGCAACCGCCACCCACCCACCACCTTCAGTGTCGTCAGCACCGCAACGATGCATCGTGAAGCCTGTCCAGCGCTCTCCGCAACGGGAAGGCCGCGCGAACCCATTGCGAAAGACGCAATTTGATACACTTCTGCCTCCCTTTTTTAGCTCCTCTTCCAGCTCTCGCCTTGCCTCGCCTCGCGATGGCCGTCCATCGTCGCCTTGACCCGGTGCGCGGGCCAAGATTCTGGGGTAAATTTGAGATTTGAGGCCCAGATCCGTCCGTTCTTATGAGCCCTATATTACGTCGTCCTCGGCGTTCGTCTAACGCTCGTGCTGCCCCGGGCTTGCGGATGATAGCCGCCCTGCCGCCAATCCGTCGAAGCCGTTCTTATATCTCGCTTCTCAAACCCCCACCCGTCCTGATCCGAACGTGCGTGGGTACAAGCTGGTTGGCCGGGTCGACATAGGCAGTCTTGCGGGCGAGATGAGGCCCGTCTTCACCTTCGGTTCGATGGCCCTGGCGCTGCTCTCGCGGGGAGCGGTGGCCGGGGTCGTCCTGGACCTGTCGGACCAGGCGTGGACGCTGGAGAACGCGGCCATGAACATCTCCGTGCCCGGGAGGGTACCGTCGCACGTGCACCTGGACTTGTACGAGGCGGGCGTCATAGGCGATCCGTACGTCCAAACCTCGGAGTGGAAGTCGCAGTGAGAGTGCACGTCTAACAAAATGTGCAGATACGTGGGGCTGAACGACTTCAACCTGCGCTGGGTGGCGTGGGCGGACTGGACATACGCGAGCAGGGTTCGCGGACTGTACGTGAGAGAGGCCAGCCTCTGGTCTGGCTGGAGCCGACCTGATCTCTGATCTCCGGTCTCTGATATCTGATCTCCGGTGCCTAACACATCCTCTTAGGAAGGGACTTAGCGACAGCGACTCTAGCTTTAACGGCACCAGGACGTGGCTCCTCTTCAACGGGCTGGACACGTTCGCCAACGTGTCCTTCTGCGGGCAGCACGTCGCCTCCACGGACAACCAATTCCGGCAGTACCGCTTCGACATCTCGGGCCAGGTCGCCGCCTGCCGGACCGCCCGCCCGGAGCTGCGAGTCGACTTCGCCAGCGCCCCGGCGACGGCCGCGTCGATCGCATCGCAGCCCAACCAGGAAACGTGGCCCGGCAGCATCGAGAGCGTGTTCGAGTTCCCGCACCGGCAGTTCGTGCGCAAGGAGCAGTCCGACTTCGGCTGGGACTGGGGGCCGGCCTTCGCCCCGGCCGGCATCTGGCAGAAGGCCTGGATCTACCAGCTGGCGCCGGGTGAGGTGGCCGTGCCGAATTCCGCCCTGGACATCTACCGGGTAGGCCAGCTGAACAACCTCCCGCCCGACCAGGGGGCCGACTGGATCCTCAACGCCAGCATCGACGCCTTGAACGC
The DNA here is from genome assembly GCA_022813145.1 of Barbatosphaeria neglecta. Lineage (NCBI taxonomy): Eukaryota > Fungi > Ascomycota > Sordariomycetes > Barbatosphaeriales > Barbatosphaeriaceae > Barbatosphaeria > Barbatosphaeria neglecta. The sequence goes on along the minus strand of JAKLNC010000118.1, from coordinate 33,543 downwards.
CTTCCCGGAGAACGCGAGCATGAGGTACGAGATCGTGGAAGCGAAGGCAAACGGCGGAGGCAGGGTAGTCATAAGTAGCGGGAGTCTCGGCAGCGTCAATAACAGCGGCGACGTGATCACGGGGCTGACCACGCTCCCGGCCTCGGACTACAAGCTGTGGTGGCCGGCCGGCATGGGCGAGCAGGCGCTGTACAACATTACCATCGACGTGGTGGCCGGCTCCGGCGAGACGATAGCGTCCGTGACCAAGCGGACAGGGTTCCGGACGGTAGTGGTGAACATGGGTGCCGTCACCGAGGACGAGATGGCCCAGGGGATCTCCCCGGGGAACCACTGGCACTTCGAGATCAACGGGCACGCGTTCTACGCCAAGGGCAGCAACTTCATCCCGCCCGATGCGTTCTGGCCGCGGGTGACGGCGGCGCGCATGCGGCAGCTGTTCCGGTCGGTGATCCTCGGCCACCAGAACATGCTGCGGGTGTGGTCTAGCGGCGCGTACGGGCCGGACTTCATGTACGACCTAGCAGACGAGATGGGCATCCTGCTGTGGTCGGAGCTTGAGTTCGGCGACGCTCTATACCCGGTGGACGCCGCTTTTCTGGAGAACTGCCGGCTAGAGGCGGTGTACCAGGTGCGGCGGCTCAACCACCACCCGGCGCTGGCGGTGTGGGCGGGCGGCAACGAGCTGGAAAACCTGGAGCTATGGCAAGTCAACCGGTCGGCCCAGGACCAGTACGGCCGCTACCTGGGCGAGTACGAGACCCTGTTCATCGACACCCTGCTGCCGGCCGTGTACGGCAGCAGCCGCAGCATCACCTACATGCCCAGCAGCACCAATAACGGCTACCTGAGCCTCAACTTCTCCGACGCCATTCCCCTGGTCGAGCGCTACAACAACAAGGCCCCGGGGGCCGTGTACGGCGAGACCGACTACTACAACTACCACTACGCCCAGGCCTTCAACATCTCCGCCTACCCCGTCGGCCGCTTCGCCAACGAGTTTGGCTTCCACTCCATGCCCAGCCTCGCCTCCTGGCGCGAGGCCCTGCCCCTGGCTGAAACTCTCGACTTTAACGCGTCGGAAATCGTGCTGCGCAACCACCACTACCCGGCGGGGGGGCTGGACACGAACAACCTGCACAACGCCAGCCTTGGCATGGCCGAGATGACCAACGCAGCCTTATACTTCTACCCGCGCGTGGACAAGCGCGCCGCGGGCCCGCTGGCCAACTTCTCGGCCTGGTGCCACACCACCCAACTCTTTCAGGCCGACTTCTACCGCAGCCAGATCGCCTTCTACCGCGCCGGGTCTGGGCTGCCCAACCGCCAGCTGGGCGCGCTATACTGGCAGCTAGAGGACATCTGGCAGGCACCGACTTGGGCCGGCATCGAGTACGACGGCCGCTGGAAGGTGCTACACTACGTCGCCCGCGACGCCTTTTCGCCGGTGGTGGTGGCCCCCCTGTTCGACCTCTCCTCGGGTCTGTTGAACGTGTACGCCGTCAGCGACCTGTGGCGCCCGGTCGAGGGCAGCCTGTCGCTGGCCTGGGTCGGCTGGGCTGGGGAGTTCCTTCTACAGGACAGGTCTAGTACGACTAATTTCACGGTGGGCGCTGTCAACAGCTCGCTGGTGGCCACGATAGACGTGGCCAACCTCATCGCAGCCGGCCAGCTGGACCCGCGGCAGGGGCTGCTCGTGGCCAACCTGACGGCGACGGGGACGCCCATCAACAGCCCCGACAACGCCACCCGCACGTACACCCACACGGCCTACTTCACGCCAACCCCGCTGGCCCACGCCGACCTCGTCGACCCGGGACTGTCCCTGCGATGGGAGAGCCACCACGACGATACAAAACACAGTCGGGACGACATCCGAGACGACAGTCCAGACGACAGTCAGGACTACGAGAGAGACGGGGCGGGCGAGTTCGTCGTCGCCGCTGTGACGGGCACGAGCGTGTGGACGTGGCTCGACCTCGCGGAGGTGGACCAGGCCAGTGGCTTCGTGGTGGCCTTTAGCGACAACGGCTTCCTGCTGCGGCGCGGCGAGGCGAGGCGGCTAGGCTACACCGTTCTCAGTAATAGTGGTGAGGGCCCCGAGGGCTGGCAAGGACGAGTCACGGTGCAGAGCATATGGAACAACACACTGGACACATGAGGAAGGGTGTTTCTTTTTCGCATACCACGTAGGTAGGAATAGTTCATGATAATAAGGTCCATCGTAAGTCCATCTCCGATCATTTGCTAGGTAAAACGACGATTACCTTCCCAAGTCCTGACATAACCCATGTTCATCAGTCATGGTAGGAAGGCTTCACCATCCTAAGCCTGCCACCTGCTTGTTGTGCTTCGTACTATCATCAAGCCGAGCCCGAGCGAGTACGCGGCTTTCTATATGAGATGAGGGAAAAGGAAAGAGAAGAGAAAAAGAAAAAAGGAGGAGGGGTGATGTTGCTCTCCCCCCCTCTTACTTCTGGCATCATGACAGCTTCTTGCACAGCCGCGTGCCGTCCTGGATCTGGACCCAGCCCTCGGTACCCGGGGTGGAGACGGCGTAGAAGACGCCGTTGGGATCCCACTTCTTGCGGATGTTGTACAGGCGCTGGTAGTTGGTGCCCCAGAAGTTGTGCTGCCAGTCGTCCTGGAACGGGTCAGCCTCGTTGACGTAGGCGCAACCGTTGGGGCCGGCCTGGCGCAGGGCCGGGTCGATCACGTTGGTCAGGGTGGCCTGGGCGGCCTGCTTGTCGGCCAGGGTGGCGTTGGTAGCGACGACTAGGCCGACGATCAGGCTGTCGGCGCTGTTGCGGAAGCGCGGGTTGATGGCGCTCTCGGTGGCGCCGGTGCCGCGGCCGCCGTCCCAGAAGTGGCCGATCAGGATGACGGGATAGTTCATGGCGGTCTGCATGGCCGCGATGATGCCAGAGTTGTTGGCCGCGACGTCGGCCTGCGCGAAGGTCCAGCCGCCCGTCAGCGCGGTCTCGCCCGACATCTCGTCCTCGAACAGGTCGATGTACAGGTCGAAGTACGTGTCGTAGTCCTTGAGCACGGTCGAGTAGCCCAGGCCGAGGTTGTCCAGCTCGTCCAGCAGCGGCTTCACAGTCGCGTGCAGCTGCGCCGCCGTCTGGTTGATGGCCACGAACGGCTGCACGTGCAGGCTCAGGGGGAGCACCTCGAAGTACACGTACAGGCCCGAATTCACAAAGTGGTTGGCGTAGCTGTGGAACGCGCTGACGCCCTCCCACCACAGCGTGAAGTTGGTCGTGTGCGTCGTGTTGATGTTGAGGATCATGCCCGCCGACGGCAGGTCGGGGAACGTCGCGTAGGTGGTCGACAGCACGATGGCGTACGCGCCGGGCCCGCCGCCCTTGAGCGCCCAGTACAGGTCCGGGTTATGCTGTGCGTTGGCCGTCACGAAGTCGCCGTCCGCCGTCAGCGCCTTGAACTCCAGCGCGTTGTCCGCCACGAATCCCTTCAGGGGCGTCCACGGGCCGTGGCCACCGCCCTGGACCAGGCCGCCCGAGAGGCCGACAGTCTGTACTCTACTGTTAGCGGCGGCACAGAACAGAAATCAAAGGCTAGCCAAGCGGTGAGGCATACCGGACACTCTCCCGTAACGAGAGCCAGGGGCGGGTTCTGCTGGTTGGCGATGCGCTGGAAATCACGCGCCTGCACGCCGGCGCCCAGGGTGACGGCCGAGCCGTGGTAGCCGCCGGGCCCCTGGTAGGAGTGGATGAAGGTGTGCTCCTGAAAGCTGTGGGTGTTGATCACCAGCGAGCCCCAGCCGGTGCTGCGGCCCAGGAAGTCGTGGCCCGTGTTGCGCACCACCAGCCGCAGGTTGTTCTGCCGCGCAAAGTCCAGCCCGCTCTTGATGTGTGCGTGCGTCTTGGCCAGGATCACGTACACGGGGTAGAAGCCCAGCGTGCAGGTGTCGCTGGGGTTGGTCGTCGGCCGGCACGTCTCGTTGGTGAAGTACGACCAGATCTCCGCCGCGGGCTGGTCGACGCTGCATCGTGTTCCCCTTTCAGTCTCTGCCTCAGAAGAAAGAGAGGGAGGGAGGGAGGGAGGGAGAGAGGGGGGAAGAAAGAGAGACGGATACTCACGTCCACTGCTCGTTGCCGAAGTTGGCGGTGACGGTGGCGCACGCATCGGCGTTGTAGGTCGGGATGGTGCCTAGGGGCCCCTGGAAGGTGTTATAGCAGGGGGCGCCGGGAGGGATGTCGACGATGAGGTTGCCGCCGACCGTCTGGTTCAGCGAGGCCCAGGCCCGGCTGGACGGCCAGCAGCTGTCGCCATAGTAGCACTTGCAGCCGTACTTGTCCCCGTTCCACGTGACCGGAACGAGGCCCCCGGACGAGCCTCCGCCCTGCCCGCCATGCGGCACCGCGTGCACGCCGTCGAGGAGCGGGAGCAGGCCGGCGAAGGCCGCCGCGAGGCTGGTGGAAAGATGCATTGCCGGTGGCTGGAGACGGCGATACCAGAGTTGCTGCAGGACCGGACACGGAGTACCGCACCACGGAGCACCGTACCACGGAGGGCAGACCGCACCGTGACTTGCTGTAGGAGAAAAGAGGGGGGCGGTGGCGCTGATCCGCGAGATGGCTTGGGACAGGTCGACAGATCGTGACGAGAGGGATCGTCGTCGCATCCCCCGACGTCTTAAATAAAAGCTCCCCCGTCCATAAGTCGCACCCGGTCAGATTCTGCTGCGACGGAAGGGGTCCATCTGCGATGGAGTCGGCAGCACGACATCGGCCGCCGTACTGGGTTAGCCTCGCGGGCCTCGCCCTCGGCCTCGCAGTCGCCCACTCACCTCACCCAGCTCGCCCACCTCCTCCTCTTCTCCTCCTCCTCCGCTCCCCCCCGTCTTTCTTTTTTTGCTGTACCCGCCGAACCGCTGGGGTGGGAACCGTGGGACGAGGTGGTTGGGACGGGACGCGAGCGGCGCAAGCGTGCCATCCGGGCAGCTTCCCGTCCGGGTAAGCTTGGCCGGGCGCGGTTTAGCGCCCCAATATGCGCGGAACAATAATACGAATGGGAGCAGCGCCGCCGGATGAAAGGCTCCCTTCTAGAAAGAGGCCAGAAGAAAAGGAGGAAGAAAAGGAGAGGCCGGGAGACTTGTGGGCTGGTGGTGGGTGGGTTCGTGCCGTGGAAGGATAAGAAAGCGCGTCAATAAAGCCCCGCAACCCCTGCGACGGCGCCACGAGGGGAGGAAGGAGGAAACATCCATCCAGGTGAGAAGGACGACACTCCATCGGCGACGTTCCCTGACCGAGGCGCTGCCGGGGTGGTCCTGGTAGGCGGGCGTTGCCCGAACGGGGGGTAGCCCCTCTCTCGCCCCCTCTTTTCGTTTCCCCGTCTGTTTTAGCGCGCGTCGCATAAGCATTGATGCGCTGCACTCCGCACAGACGACCATCCTGCATCGCAGCACCGGACTCTGCATAATGTCGACGAGCGCCAAAGGAGAAGAAGAAAATGCGGTAAGGCGGGCGGGGAATCCGGTGCGGTCGCCGTCCCTACCGCCCGGGACGAATGAAAACGGAAGGCCGACTGAGGAGGTGGTGGGGTTCCACCAGAGTTCTGCTGGGAGCCCGCTGGGAGTCCGCTGGGAACCCACTGCGAACCCGCTGGGAACCCGCTGGGAACCTGCTGGGCAGCCCACTCAAGCCCACTCGAGCCAGAGCTAAGGGGCTGCGCTAATGCGATAACAGTCTAGTTTAGCGCTGGTCGATGCGACGGAAGCCAGTCTAGAAGGCTTGGAAGACGAGACAAGGAAGACGTGGAAGACGTGGAAGACGTGGAAGACTTGGAAGACCCCGAAGGTGCGGGCCGCAACGACAAACGCGGCAAATGATCCGCGGGCGACGCCTCCGAGCGGTGGACAGCTCCCAGCTCAGCGCCAGCTGCAGCTCCCTATCGACGGTATTATCGGCATCGAGGAGAGAGAGAGAGAGAGAGAGAGACCCGAGTGAGGGGTTGGGAGTGGGGGGGGGGTCCGCGAGGTTGGTAATTATTAGGTACTTTTCCATGGTGTTGTCAATGCGATGACCCGAGCGCGATGGCTCGTTGCAATCGCGGAATATTGGAAGGCCAAGAGCAGCTGGAAAGAGGTGGACTTGTACGTATGGCGCTGCGAAGTAGGCCGAGATAACGACTCTGCTCAGTAGGGTCCGCCGCTGCCGCCGGCTGGATTGGGCTTTATTACAGCGTAAGCTTAGTGGCCCTTGCTGACTGCTCCCTCAAACCCTCTGTCAAACCCTCTGCCTCTGGGGTGTCGAGTTCGACCTTGCGCGCCGACGTTGGCCAGGGCTACCCGGTAAAACCAAGCGGCCGGCAACCAACTCCTTTCCATCTCCCATTCATTGCCCGTAGGGTCCAAAGGGACGTCCCGTTTCGCGATGATTGGCGAGGGAGAGACGGACGTGTCAGCAGGCCCGGCGTATGGTCGAAGAGCGGTCTGTCTCCTCCCGTCTAGCAGCTTCGCCCGGCCGCCGCCTAAAACTGCTTTTCCCAGAAGCGCCCCGGGGGCACCTGTTCGAACATCTCCATCCTCCTCGCCGAGGCCCCCTCCTCTCCGGTCTCAATATCCCCCGGTGGTCCCCGGTCTCTCCCTTCTTCGGGGATAGTTTGCTGACTCTGGCCCTTGTTCATGACGGCCGTCTGCTCCGGCCGGACTCCATCTTCGACGCCGTGCCGTAATATTTGCAGAAATTGAAACCTGCTATTTACTAATACGCAGATAGGCAACCCGGTGTGTATCCTACCTACCTACTAGTAGGCCCCTTAGCGCTAACCACAGGACGGAGTTAGCTGGATGGGCCTGGACTGATATTGTTTTTCCCAACTCCAGTCAGCACCGGCGCCATCCATACTTTCCCTCCTCGGCCTAGCAGCTCAGCTCGGGGAGCCACACCTCGTCCTCACCACCTCCTCGGCGTCTGCAGCTTGCAGGCTTGGCTAGATGTGGAGTCCCTCTCGGACACGAGCCTCTCGCGCCGGAGGCGACATGGCATCCGGAGCCCGGCAAGCGCGGAATTTGAGACATTCTCTCGACCTGCCTGATCACCCCGTCGCTGTGTGTCTGGACAGCGGCAGCACCTCAATATCCCCGAGCACGGCGCCAGTCAGGCCGCGAAGCTCAGGAGGAAGTGCACGTGGCCGCTGGTCCGACTGCTTGCGCTAGAGCTTGTGCCTTTCTCTTCTCGTTTTCCGCCATTTGGGAAGCGGTCTAATGTGCTGGGTATAGTGCTGGGTATACAGATCCTATACGCGGCATACGTCCAGAGAAGGCCGGCTGCGGATTTGGCGGAACCTGTCCGACCCCCCTTACAGACCCGCGAGGGGGTCGTTGCAGCTGTGCGAGGACGGCTGAGAAGAAAGGGCGAAGCCAAAGATTATAGCCCAGCCCCTGACCTGGAACAAAATCCCATCTCTTCTTCTTGGACACCAGTGTACACGGCGCCATTGCGGTCAGGGGGGGCTTTTCCTTCGATACCCGCGAAGGGCTGCTGCCTGGTGGCCTCTTGGGCGGGGGGGGGGGGGGGGGGGGGGGGGGGGGGGGGGGGGGGGGGGGGGGGGGGGGGGGGGGGGGGGGGGGGG
>JAKLNC010000118.1:3059-25934 GCA_022813145.1 Barbatosphaeria neglecta | reverse complement strand
ACATACTCATTGTTGACCCCTTTGGACACTGTGCACTGGGGCGCAGGGGGGTGGTTTGGGTTGTTGTCCGTTACCGGCGGGGGGGGGGGGGGGGGCGGTGCCCCCCCCCCCCCCCCCCCCCCCGGACCCCCAGCCTGCCTCTCCTCACGGGAGGGCAAGACCGACTCTCACCATCAGGGGAGTCAAATACCTTGCCAAACGTAACCCCGAGCTGCTCCCCAACATTTCCGAGGATGATATCGAGATAAGAGCAAGGCCAGCCAGCTTGCTAAGTTTCTCGTTTGCGCCCAGGCGCTGTGGTTCTGCGTTCTGCGTAGAGTTCCTCTGCTGATTATCAACCAGGCTTCCCGTCGGTCTGCTTGAGCTAAACCCCCTCGCGCGCTGCCTCTGCACCCTTGGCATCCCTTTCTGTAGTAGGACAAGCCCATCGATATCAGTGAGCCCGCTCTTATTCCGACTGTCGAGGATCCCGCCAGGCATCTCTGCGCCGTCGTTGGCTAGCCGCGTCGGAATAGTGGTGCCTTGTGCGAACGACCGCGGGCGGGAGTGCAACGGCCTTTTGCACATCACTGGGGGCACTGCCGGCGGGAAAGAGTCGCGCTATACTCCCGATGGCAGTCCAGAGCCGGATATAGCCAGCCAGGCGGACAGTGATACCATATCTCCCATAGCCTCAGGACTAACACCACAACATGGCCAGGCTTCGGAGGGCCTCTTGTCTGAGGGCGTTGAAGTTGAAGATGGAAAGTCGGCCCGTACGAAATGGCGTGGGCTCGGCTTTGTCGCCGAGGCATACTCTTCTCCATGCAAGACAGACGGACGGGCTTTGCACAATGAAACAGTTGCAAGAAACGATACAAATTTGCAAGGCGGCACAGCCAATACTGCTTACTGGGATTCTACGCAGCACGGCAAGGCCTGGTTCGGAACCTTTCCTAAGGGCGGCTACCTCGCAGCAAGGAACCTCGACAGCCCCTTTGCCGTCGCGTCCAGTCAGGTCATGTCAGCTCGCTTCTTCCTTGACATCTCCATCGCCTTTATGTCCTATAATGCCTTGTACTTGCTTGCCTGGAACGCGCCCTTCCCTACACACGTAGAGGGCGTCATATGGAAAGCCTCCGCCCTAACGCTGGTGATAGCCCCCGCCTCTTTGGATTTCCTGGTGGTCCTTGTTGTTCTTTATATCGAGTGTAGAGATTATGCAAGTTTCAAAATGAGAGCGCCTCCGCCGCTTCTTGTTCCGTATCTATCTATTTAATCTATCCCTGTTTACCTCTTCGTTCGTTTCCATCTCGTCCTAGAGTGCTTTCGGAGTCTTCCCTACTCCCCGCCCGGCGTTATTGACACCCCCTCCTGGCCCGCCTGTTTTCCTCATTTCACCTAAAAAAGGTCACGAGGAATAGGGCCCGCCAGTTCTATTTTTTATTTTTTATTTTTCTTCTTCCTTTTTAGGTCATCGATGTTCTGCGTCTGCTGGCTGTACGAGAAACACTTTGCATATGTACCCATCGAGCTGGGAGATGATGGATTACGTTCCGCTCCGCGCTCGCATGCCCGTGCTCCGCTTCCCTTCGCCTTAGAAATATGCAGGCTCGGTATTTGAGATGGAACCACCTATGGAACCACCTTGAGCAGATGGTATTGTACAGATCCCTGCATGATGATTGCCTCCCCCGGCGATAGCAGTATCTGCCCTTCATCTCCCAGCTCCCCAAGCAAATCCGATAATATAAGTTAACTCATCCCAACGTCGCATGCTCAGCCGCTCTAGCAACATCCGTGGCGGAACGTCAGAGACCCGTCGCAGCAGGTGCACCCCAGATCCATGTGACCTCCCCGCATGCTCGTGTCCTTTTCGGCTTGGGGCTGCGGCTCTGCTCTCTTCTGGGGTGTCAGTTCGGTTTCCGATAATACCAGGATGAGAAGGCTACTAATAGGAGTTAGCCGGACCAGACGCACCGGTTGATCGGTGACCACGGCTCCGTCGGTGGAGGCAGCAGGCGCGTGGACCTCCATTGGCGATGTCCGCTCGGGTTCCGCAAGGGTCGGCATTGCAGCGCCTCTGATAGCTTCGAAGCGTCGTCTTTCAATGCCAAGATAATTGAAGGCACGTAGGTGGGATTGAAAAGGGAATGACGTCCGAACGCGCGCGGTCTTAGAGGGTCGGCCGGGATCCCGTCTTTATACTCCAGAACGCCACGTCGTCCCCCTTGAAATTACAGGTCTTCCAATAAACTGCCGCATCTGTCTTAGCCAAGTCTCGTTCTTGCGACAACTTGTGGTCGTACTTGGGCCGTTGGCGCGGCTTGGCATCTTCAGCCCTTATCGCACGCCGAACCCTTACTCGTTGCCCCCCCTTGGTGGCTGGGCAAGCGAGGGCGCGCCAAGTCTTGGCGGCCTCCGATTTTCGCGATACGTGAAGCGTCAAGATCGAGTGGTACTGTATCGTAGGGAGGGCAGAGGTAACATTACGGTTCCCGACTTGTGATAATATTCGTCTCATCATGTGACGTCCACATAATTGTATCTAGCTAGGTACCTACCTAGGTACATGTAGGCACTATTATATCAAAGCCGGCCCTTCTTACTCCGCGCAAGGGTTGCTTTCCCGGTGCACTCCATGGTCGCATATAGCAAGCACTAAGTTAATCCGTGCCAGCGCGACAGTGATGTGGCCGCCCTCGGTCCTTGATCCGATAGCCTGGTAAAGCCGCGCATCCACGAAGGGCAAGAAGTCGACGAGGGGCGGCGTCCGGTGCTGGCCGACGAGTGTAGGTTGCCGTGTTGATATTTCAACAGAACGCGGAATGAACATATGCTGCTGATCGTCGTCCGACCCGGAGGTGCAGAATGGACTACCTACGTACCTACATATAGCTAGCCTCGCACTCGCAGGACAGCAGCCTCAGAGAATGGCGAGTTCGTGTATCTTGCGGAGAGTGAAGTTATAAGGTGACGCAAAAACATGCTCCAATGCCCAGATATACTCGGGTTGAATATTGTTCAGAGGGAAAGGCTTCAGCTGGTATCCGGATACAGGCTAGCGCTGTGGACCTAATTAGCTGGTGGTAAATCTCGCTTCGTTTCCGAGGCGTCCGCTCAGCTTATCCCGCCCCTTTGACAGCGGCTTCACCACGACTTTCTTGGAAAATGCTCTGTACCGCCTCGCCCGCCTCGAGAATCACCAATGACGATAGCGAAAAGACGAAAGCTGCCCATCGACGGGCCTGGAGCTAAACCCACGCCCGTCTCATCTCCGCAGCATGACCTGCTCCTCGCGATCGACCAAGTGCCGGCGTGGTACGCAGGCAATGGCGACATCCTCTCGGGCTATCGACCCGTGACGGTGTCCGTCCGTCGCTGCCTCTCGAGCCTCGGCTACGTGCACAACGAGAGCGTGAATATCTACACGCACCTAATCCCCTGCCTCGTCGCGGTGTGCGGCAACCTGCTCATCGCGGACTATTTCGCAACCTACTACCCCCGGGCCACGTGGACGGACCGATGTTTCTTCCACGTCTACCTGACCACCTGCGTCCTCTGCTTCGGCGTGTCCGCGGCCTACCACACCCTGCTGTGCCATTCGAAGCCCTATCACGACCTCTGGCTGCGGCTGGACTACACCACCATCGTCGTGCAGATCCTGGGGTCTTTCCTCTCGGGGATCTACGTCAGCTTTTACTGCGAGCCTCACCTGCAGACGTCGTACTGGACTATGGTGAGATCGGAGCCCGCCTTTCGTGATCGGCAAGGGTTAACCACGATTGGCTGCGTCCAGATCACGTCGCTCGCGACATTAGCCGTGCTCGTAGTCGTGGATGCGCGCTTCCAGAGCCCCGGATGGATGCCCCTCCGGCTCGGGGCCTTCATCGCGACGGGCCTGTCGGCCTTCGTGCCCATCATCCACGCGGTGACCATGTTCCCCTACGACCAGCTGGATAAGCAGGCGGGGCTGCGGTTCTACTATCTCGAGGGCGTGGTATACATTCTCGGGGCGACGCTCTTCGCGGTATGCGGGCCCCCCTCAGGCACCTCAGGCACTTCAGGCACTTCAAGCACTCTGAGCGCTTGCTAGGGATCGAAACTGATAGACTTGTCTGCAGACGCGCTTTCCCGAGTCCTGGAGGCCGGGCAGATTCGACATCTGGGGCGCCTCGCACCAAATCTTCCACGCCCTAGTTGTCGTAGGATCGTCAACGCACCTATACGGGATCCTGCAGGCCTTTGACTGGAACTACAATAACCCCCGCTGTACTGCTCCGTGGACTTAAAGCCGCCCTAACAATAGCCCTGGACCCCTCGATTTAGGGTGGGCTGGCGCGCTAACAGCCCGTCACACCATTTTAGCCAATCAGATACTGTCCTTACTCTTTCCCCTCTCGGCCATGGGTGTGGGGTCACATACCTCTCTACTTGAAGCGAACTGCAGCTGCGATCCTGATGAAGTCATATGTGCCAGGCCCATGGAGGTTATTCGTCCCGAGTACATAAAAAGCTTATTATCGTGCATCGACGACGCTGTTACGTGCTGGATGCATGCACACGGACCTCATCTGTCTTACGCTGCGGAGGAATTATCTGTCCGATGTAGGACGGCAAGTCCAGTCGAGATTGGTGCCTGCCTGCGCGAGTATATAATAACAGCCCTTGGGACCCCTCCCTCCCCGGACCTTCTGGAGCTCCTGAACCTCGAAGCTCGCGCATCGATCGAAGCTCGCGCATCGACCGAAGCTCGCCACCCCACTTCGAGCCGTCCTCCATCTCACACAGTTCCCAGTACACTTCCCTCCCTTCGACATGTCCGACAAAGCCAGCGCCAGCGCGAACGCGGACCGCAAGCTGGTCACCAGCTGCCACTGCGGCCGCGTGCAGTTGGAGCTGCCCTACAGGCCGGAGTTCTTGAACGAGTGCCACTGCAGCGCGTGCTATAAGTACGGCGGGCTGTGGGCGTACTACCACCGCGGCGACGTGGTCTTCCGCTTCTCCGCCCCGGTAGCAGGAAACAACGAGGGAGGCGCGGCGAAGGAGGGCGGCAAACTCGACAAGTACATCCGCGACAGCAACAAACGGGGCGACTTCTCGTTCAACCGCTGCAGCCACTGCGGCTGCGTGACGCACTGGTGGGGCGACACGGCGCCCGAGAGCGAGATGGGCGTCAACTGCCGCATGCTGCCCGAGAGCGACATCGAGGGCATCGAAAGGAGGGTCTCGCCGGGGCCGCCGTGAAGGGTGTCGATACAGCGTACAAAGAGGACTTGCATCCCCCCTGTGGCCCCTTTCGCAGTCACCTGCATAGGCGCACTCGGGTTCTCGGCGGAACGCCAGGGCGGCGCACATTCACGGGAGAGAGGTGAGAGAGTTCCAACAGGACAGTTCCAACAGATCGCGCAGCGAGTATTTCACGTCGGGATGTGGGGTAGCTTGAGATTTTTCTCAATGAGACAAATCGCGTGGCTCCTACCTGATACTACCTACTTTATCCAAAACTTATCTAAATGTGCTGCTGCCACCCCATTGCTGGTAAAACCTGGTGATGAAGGTTCAGATGTGGGGGTTGGCCAGAAGCGCCACCAGACAGGCTGCGAGAAGGGTGGTAATGTCGGCCTTCCCGCTCGCTGCAGAGCTGGCGAAGCCGCTGGGCCACGAGTTGCCGGGGGTGAAGACGCAGCCGGCGGCACTCATCAGGCAGCTGCCACCCTGGGGCTCCGTCGTGTCGGACGCGGGAGGATCAGCGCTCGAGCCGGAGGACCCCGAGCCGGAAGACCCCGAGCCAGAGGACCCCGATCTAGAGCCGGAGTCGGAGCCGGAGCTAGAGGGGCTGTCAGGAACGGGATCAGCCGGACCGGCGCCGCCACTCCCTGCCGAGGGGGGTACGGTCTGGAAGGTCGGAGCGCCACCCGACGTGCCCGACGGGGGCTGGTCGCCAGGGGTTCCGGAACTGCCAGAGCTGGACGGCGACGATGACCCACTGCTGCCACTTCCGCTGCCATTGCCGCCGCTACCATTACTACTACCGCTACCGCTACCGCCAGCACAACTGCCCGTGGGGGGAATGGCATTCTGCGAGTTAGTGTCTACGTCCGGCCCAGCATCGGGGATCAGCAGATCGCCCTCCTGCGTAGTGCACCCGTTCCCAATGTTCGCCACAAACGGCGCGGGGCGACCGGCAAACTTGACCTTCTCGCTGCCGCCACCACTACCGGCGGTGATGGTGACGGCCGCGCAGCCCTGGTACATCTCGCGGTTGCCGATCTGGTTGAACCAGGTCCAGGAGAAGAGGGCGCGCTGCGCGGCGGGCGCGTCGGCGGGGATGCGGAACTGGAAGGAGCTGGACTGCCCCTGCGCGGCGGGACAGCCGCCGATCCAGGTGTGCACGACCGTGAAGGACTTCCCGCCGTCGAAGGACAGGGAGGCCTGGCAGGAGCCGCCACCGTGCGGGGCGCCGCCGGTGATGGTCATGTTGGCGGTCTGGCCGGCCTGCCAGGACGCCACGGGCGTACCCTGCGCGGACGAGAGCAGGGAGGCCTCGCCCTTGCAGGGATACTGCCCGCTGCCGGACAGGGGGCTCGTGAGGCTGTAGTCGACGTTCTGGCCGGCGTTCGGGTTGTACTTGGACTTGAGGTCCGGTGGGAAGGCGAGCTCCATGTGGGCGTGGGCGAGGCCGGCCCGGAGGGCGGCGGCGAGAAGCGCGAGATTCTTCATCGCGGTGGCGGTGAAGACAAGAAAAAGAGCCGATCTCCCGTATGGTCTGTGCGGTATTGCAGCTCTTCTCTTCGCTCCAAAGCAAGTCAAATGCAGGTCGAAGTGGTGAAGTGTCTGGTAATACCCCCAGGTGAGAGGGCAAGGTCGAGAACCGGGCAACTCTGGTGATCTGGAGAGAGAAGAGAAAGTCTGCTATCGATCTGGAGGAGACTCCGGTGGTAGATATACGGGCCATCGGAACAGAACGAACAGAACGAACAACGCGAACAGCACGAACAGCACGAACAGCTTGGAACGGCCTGCCCTACTCCGAACACAAAGGCCATTGTGTGGCCACCGACTGCCGGGACAACGGCGGACAAAGCGTGGAAGGCCGGGTGGTCCTGGACGATTCACTCTTTGTTGCGGTTCGCTAGGGCTGAGCGGTTGTTCAAGTGCCATGCGTACAGCGAGGATGGCCTCATTATGCCCTTGTTGTTCCAAGCTCACTGCAGCCTTGTCCCAGACTGTTGGGACTTGGAATTGGATGGGGAACGAGCATAGCCTCCTGTCCTCCCTTGGTCTCGATGGAAGCTTGCCACAGCCCTACATGGCCAGAAGCTACTGGAAGCATTTCTTGTTACCCTTTACAGGAGGCACCGAGGCACCTTTGTAAGTCCTTCTTGAAGGTAGGTTGTCCATGATGACTTATAACCTCGTTGTTGGATATCATCCACGTGACCGGGATTGTTGACAACAACTAAGCCACGCCATCGTGGTAATAGCACCCTGGGCGTATTAGTCGCCTGACGATTGGCGATTGGCTCGGCTGGCCGCGGTACCACCAGGGCCGCCGCGCGCATGACAACGCAATTTGACGGGGGTGAAAGGGGATGGTGAAACGTGACGTTGCACTTCCAACTTTTCCTTGATTTGCGCGGGACGGGGGGGAGGAGGGAGGGGGAGGGGGAAGGGAGCTTGGGCCTCACATTGATGGCACAGACGCCCTCGATAACGGCGTTTGGAAATTTCACGATGCCTCCTCCGTCGCCTCTTCTCTGCGGTGTAGCACTAATACTTCGCGCCTGAAGACGGGCGTCGCTGCCTGTGGACATCGCTGATGTGTTGTTGCCCGCGATGCGCGCGCTCTTTCTTGTGGCCGCCTGGGCAGGGCTAGCTGCGCAGGGGGCGCTAGGAGCCGGACGGTGCTCCTCCAATAACTGTCTCCGCGGTATGTGCCATGTAATATTCTTCTCCGGCGAGGTTGGGCTAGCGATTGCGAGACATGAGCGGGGAGGGGGCGCTGACGTGTTCTGCTTGGCGTGCGATGGGACTGAAGCTGTCGAGAAGGTGGCCTCGCCGAGCAGAAACGGCACCGCCGACTGCCTATCCTTCTTCCGCGTCACGGTGACTCCAGCTACGAGGTGCGTACCTGTATGCGGTAGTCCTGATGGTTCTGAGTTCCCGACGATGCGGTGAGAGTAGCTGACGGCGGCCCCCCCCAATTTTTTCAGTACGTTCTTCAGCACAACAACGTCTACGTCGACTAGTACGCGGAATGCCACAACTAGTCTGAACGTCACGAGGACGGTGGCGGCGGAGACGGAACCGTCCCAGCGCTGGCTGGCGCGGCACGAGGTAGTCAGCATCCTCAGGGGCGCCTTGCCCCTTGAAGGTCGTCAGGTGACAGCCGCAGCCACGGCGATCCCGACGTACGCCTCCGCCTGCGCGTCGTCAGAGGCCTATTCGTCGGCGTGCTCATGCCTGGGCGTGTCCCACGTCACCATCACGGCGCCTGCCCCGTCGATAACGGAGACCGTCACGGCCGCCGCATCGGTGTCCTACGGGAACAGGACCGGCACGGTGTATCACAACGCCACCGCGACGCTGTACCGCAACGCGACGGAAGCAGGGTCGCTGGCGCCGGGCCACGCAAGAACGACGGCGGATGTCGAAGCCGAGCTGACAAGCGAGCTGTCATTCTCGTCCCATGGCGGCCTGCAAGCCATCCGACCCAGCAGCGCCCTGATGGTGGAAAACGCCACCAGCACGAGGATCTCGCCTGCTAGGAACGCTTCGACGAGTGCGGCGAGGTTTGGCAACGCTACGGCCACGAGCGCCTCCGCCTCCGCGAAGAACGGAACGGGCGTGTCAGCTGGGAATCTGTTCGCCAACAAGGCCCACGGTAGCATCGGCAGCAGCAACGCTGGTGTCCCGAATGCCACAGCCACGGCCACCACAAACAGTGCTCACCCGCCCCTGAACGCAACCAGCAAGGCGCTGTTCAGGTTCCCGGGCGCGAGTGGCATCAGCAGCACACACTCCGCGCGCCTGCTCAACACCGCAGCCCTTAGCGGCACCGCATCGGCGCCCTTCATGAACATCACGGGGGCGCCACACGCTCAGGCGAACTGCACGGGGCGCTTCCGGAACGCGTCGTGCGGCCCGCGCTTTTACGGCAACGCGACGAGCACCCCCCGACGGAACAGCAGCGCGACGATCGACCGGACGTGCGGCGAGACGGCGCGGCCGTTCGCGGTGCAGGTGGCGCAGCCCGGCGGCCTGTTCGACGGCTGGTTCCTGCGCCTGTCGGGCGCCGGGGTGCTCTTCACCGAGAGGGCAGACGCGGGCAGCCGCTTCAGCGTCGAGGGGTCAGGCCGGCTGTGCGCGGTGGGGCGCGTCGGCACGGACGGGAACGCCGCCGTCGCCGTCGTGGGCACGCTGGGCAGCGGGAGCCCGCTCTTCTTCGTTGACGGCGTGGTCGCGAGCAACCTGACCGTCCGGGGCTACGGCGTCCTCGACTGCAGCGTGGGCGGGGCCGGGGCCGGGGGCGATGGCGGTGGTGGTGGTGGTGGTGGTGGTGGTGGTGGTGATGCTGGTGGTGGTGGTGGAAATACTTCTAGCGCCTCCAACAGCTCTTCATTCGGCATTGCTAGACGCGTTGCTGGCCGCATTGCTGGTCGTGCTTCTCTATCTTCCAACTCGTCGTCTCCCAACTCGTCGTCTCCCAACTCGTCGTCTCCCGTCTCGTCGCCTCCCGTCTCGTCGTCTCCCGTCTCGTCGTCTCCCGTCTCGTCGCCAGAGGGCCAGCTAGCCTGCGCCGAGGGAGATCTGCGGAACTGGGTCGGCTGCGGGATGCAGCTGGAGCTGGCGGAAGGACAGGGCACCGTGGCTCTCGATGCGCTGAACTGCACACCCGTCGCGCTGTCGCCGGTATACTCGTAGGGATGGCATCACTAAGTAATAGTGGGATAGGGATCAGTGCTTGGCCCGTGGAGCGTTTTGGGTCCTGCGAGTCCTGGAAAGGCGTTGAGGTCGTATCTAGAACGCCGAAAGGAGAAGCGATGGGATTTGTAGTAAATGCAACTCCTGTTTTGCCCTAGCGTCAGTCAGTCGCGATGTTATAATCCCACATTAATCGGCGCTGGGGGCCGGGGCAGCCCGGAGACTTCTAACAGAGGAAGCGAGTTTGGCCACACCCATGCATCTCCGGCGAACTAAGCCTTCGATGGGTTCGCCCTACAGTAGTAGGCTGAGCCGACGAATACACACGCACTTGTTTTACTGGCTTCATTTGCTTTTTTTTGCCTCAACGTAACAGAACTGGCTCTACGGGGGGGGTCCGGCTACCTCGGCAAGGCCCAGCTGCCGACGGCCTCCCCAAACAGTGCCTTACCCCACTGAAGCACTCGCTGTCACATGCCACCCACAGGCTCAAGCTGTCCTATAGATCCTCCCATACCCCTACGTAGGCAATCAACCTTCTGGATCACCAGGTAGGTATCTACCTACGGACTGCGCCCTCCGCCTCAGCATCGATGGACCACCGGCTCCCCGCACCGGCGCTCACCTTCACCATCCCGAGTCTGCACGACGGTACCGTCCTGGACTGCCGCGTATACCACCCCGCTGCCCTCGCCGTCCCCTTCCCGGCCCCGTCGCGCCGTTCGCCATGGCAGCGCCACGCGGCCGTGGTTGCCCACCCCTATGCGCCCCTGGGCGGCTGCTACGACGACCACATCGTCGAGCTCGTCGCCGGCACGCTGCGCCATCTGGGCTTCGTCGTCGCGACCTTCAACTTTAGGTGCGCCTGTTTCTCGCCGGGTGGCCCCCCACTAGACAGACTGCCCGGGTGACGACTAACCAACGCGCGCGACGGCCACAACCGACAGAGGCGCGGGCGCTTCGGCCGGCCGCACGTCGTGGACGGCCAAGGCCGAAAAGGCCGATTACATGTCTGTCGCCGCCTTCCTGTACTACTACGTGCACTTCCTCGACCCCTTCCGCCCCTCCGGAACCGCGGTCGCAACCGCAACCGCAACCGCAACCGCAACCGTAACGACCACCCTCGACGCCTCCCTCTCGTCCCCCTCCCCCTCCCCCTCCGTGTCCTCCTCCGCGTCCCCTTCCGCACCCCCCTCCGCGTCCCCCTCCGCGTCCCCCTCCGCGTCCCTCCCCGCAGCCCCCCTGAGCCTGCCACCACTACCGCAATCACAACCGCCCCAACGACTCCCCGCGCCCCCCGACACGCCGCCCGTCCTGCTCCTGGCAGGCTACTCCTACGGCGCGATGATCACGACCCTCCTCCCCCCACTCCCGCACATCCTCGCCCCCTTCGCCCGCCCCGCCCTCGGCACTGCCGCCGCCGAGATCCGCCTGCGCGCACAACACCTCGCCGAAGCGCAGAACGCCGCTCTCTCGCGCCTGCTCGCGAGGAATAACAGGGCGAGGGCGATGTCGCCCGATGGTGCTGTCGCTGGAGCGGGAGGAGGCATACGCGTGGGCGGAGACGAAGATATCGACCACCGGAAGAGCCACGACACGGCGGGCGCGTCGCCGCTGCGCCCGTCCTTCTCGCTCGAGGACGCCGAGGAGCGCATGCGCCGGGGCGTCGCGGACCTCGTCGCGCGCACGACGCGGCGACACCAGCAGCACCCCAACCACCACCGCAAGTTCGCGAGTGACGGGGCGGTACCACCGGACCAGCCGGGCCCGGAGAGGACGCCTACTTTGCCTAGAAAGGGACGCAGTCAGAAAGGACTCCGGGACAGCTCCTCTAGGACGGGATCCGGCGACGAGTCTCCCCCGCCCTCTGACGAGCATGCCGCTGCGACTGGCGACAGTGCCGAGGACGTCCTCCCCGCCGTGCCCGACCTCCCCGCCCCGCAGGTCGCCTACCTGATGGTCTCACCGCCGTTAGGTCTGGTCTCCAACCTCGCCACCCTGTCCTTCTCCTCGCTGTCCTCCGGCTCCTCCTCGCTCTTCTCCCGCGCGCGAGGCCGGCGCGCCACCACGGCGGCGGTCTCCGAGCCGAGTCCGTCCTCGCCCCCGCCAGAGCAAGAGCCACGGCAACCACAGCCACGACATCCCCCCCCCGCCCCTGCAGACACCACTGCCGCCGCGGCCGCGGAGCACAAGCTGGTGCGCCACCCCTCGCTCGCCATCTACGGCGACGCGGACGGGTTCCTGTCCAGCCGCAAAGCGCGCGAGTGGACGACGCGGCTGTCGGCGGTGCCGGGATCGCGCTTTCGCGCCCACGAGGTCTCGACGGCCGGCCACTTCTGGGCAGAGGGGCGCACGCTGCTCGTCCTGCGCGATGCCGTGCGCGCGTTCGGAGAGGAGCTGCTTCGGGGCGGCTCGTGAGCTCTACTGCTGTACGAGGCAGAATAGCCCAAGTATCTAGATGTAGGTAGCATGTTGACCCTCGGTTCATTGTCCTTTTATGACTACTATGTTTGCATCGCACTAGCATCCTTTGTTCGTCATCTACGCGTACACACCTAGGTACGCTGGCACGTGGGAACACCCGCGAGACATAGGCATAATGATGCGTCGGAAACCTCGTAACTCATCCGTACATGCTCTCCGTACTGACTTCAGAAGGTGCCCAGATCTCTCGGTGGAAGGATAATGCTGTACCATCACACTCTCCATGCCGATGTCACTAACCAAAAGTGAGTCGCTTGATAATGCAATCCACTCGTACTCCCTAATTCCAACCCATCCAAGAGGCGCGTGCCTCTACCAACTCTTTGCTGCCCGAGATGCCCCCCGTCGGCGCCGCCGTCTTATGGCCTCCGTCTCCGCCGTTTCCGTTGTCTCCGCGGCCCCTGTTGCTAGCGCCGGGGCGCCTCCCCACGAGTCAATCCCCATGCCCATTTTGTCCCCCGTCTAGCGGCGAGTCTGAGCTAGATTCGGCCGTCTGGTCGTCCTCGTGTGACGACACCTCCCCGTCCGTCTCTGACCTGTCAAACGCGGGTTCGTTCGTCTCGATCCGTAATGAACTTGGCTTAGCATGCCTGGCCGCACATGGCTGCTGTTTTGCCGTCCGCCCCTCCGCAGAACATGTCGAATGGTGTTGGGCGGTGCGCAGCGGGCCCCGACGACGGGGGGCTTTCATCGATAGCACGGGCGCCTCGTCTGCTTCGTCCATGCCCGACATGTCCTCGTCTGTGATCCGGGTAAAGGGGCTGATGAAGTTACCAAAGCCGTACCCCTGCATCTGCTTCCGAGTCGCCGACGGGCTGGCTGTGGGACTCTTAGCCACGGGTAGCTGTTGAAGGCTGTTCTGCTTGATGGGGCCCCGGTACGGCGGTAGCTTTCCGGACTCGCCCAGCATGGACGTCAGCGTCATGCCTTGCATACCTCGCCTGGCGGCCAGGGTGGGGGCGTTGCTCTCGGGATCGGAGTCGTGGCCGTCTTCGCTGAGGATCGGCTCGAGCTCGTCCCGATTCCGCCGCTTCCGGGCCGAGAGCTGGATGCTGCCGCCCGAGCCGCGCCGGTGGTGCTTGTACGAAGGGGGCCTCGTATCGACGTAGGAAAGGCCTAGCTCCGTCGACCCGGTGAACAGCCGGCGTAGGTTCACCTGGCTGTCACTGAAAGCGACCCTCTCTCGCATGCTGTGCACGGCCCGGTCCAGGGCCAGCTCCACCGCCAGAGACTGCTCGATGCGGCAGAGGGATGGCCAGGTGGCCTGCTCGCCCACCCGGCACGCTTCCAGCATGAATTCGGGCGACGGATTTCGGATGACATAGGGACCCCACGCGAGCAAGCCCATCCGCGGCAGGATGTTGATGTCCGACGTGTATTTCTGCTTCAGCATCTTCACCGCCATGCTCAAGGTCCCCTTGAAGATGCCCGTCTCGATCAGGTTCTCGAGACAGTACACAGCTTCCGACTTGCCCAGCCACGCCAAGGTGTAGATCAGCTGCTTAATCTTCTCCGCGTGGGAAGACGCGTAATCATCGCCTCGCACGCGCTTCTCGTCTTTGGACACGAACAGAACGATGTGGGGGTTCGTCTGGGAGACGATGAAGTGGTTGACGTTCAGCATCTCGCCGAGCCGCTCCACCGGAACGTCGTTGTCGAGCGACCCGTCTAACCACAGCTGCTCGGCGGGGTCCCAGGGGATATGCTCGCCCGTGGCCTCGTCCCGGACGAGGAGCGGCCGGGGGTCGAACAGGCCGGGCACGGAGCACGAGGCGACCACGGCAGACCAGACGATGACGTTGGGCGCGGTCATGTAGTTCAGCAGATGCGGCAGGTGCAGGCCGGGCTTGGAAGAGACCGTGATGTTCAGTATCCTCCGCGTGCGGTTGAAGGCTTCCTGAAAAGTCATGTCCCCGAGGATGTTCCGCATCAGCCTGGAGATATGTTTGCTGTCGTGCCAGGTGCCGTACCGCAGGGCCCTCATGATGTGAGTGGCCCACGAGTCCGGGTTCTCCTTGTCCGTGAACACGGCCAGATCGCCGTGGGCGAACTTATCGAGCACGCGAGGCATCTCCTCGTCCGTCTTGGTGCACACCACGGCGGCGACGATGGAGCCAGCCGACGTCCCGGAGATGATCCGCGGCAGCAGCCGCTTCTCGAAGAGCGCCTTCAACACCCCAATATGCGCCATGCCGTACACCGATCCACCGCTGAGGACGAGGGCGCTGCGGCCGAAGCTCTTCCTCGCGAGCAGAAGCTGATCCAGCATCTCGCGGTGCAGCATGCCCTCGGGGAGGTCCTTCGCCGTCTTCTCCACCAGAGCATATACGAGGTCGGCCGACGCCTTGACGTAGCGCTCGACGAGCTTCTTGGTGCCGACGTGGGAGTGGTTGAACAGGCTAGCGCTGCTGATGCCGCCGACGTCGCGCGACAGGGCCGTCCGGACGAGGTGCAGCATGCGAGGGACGTCCTCGCTGATGCGCGCATTTTCGAGCTCGTACAGGCGGGAGGCGATCAGATCGGGGTTGTAATACTCGTCGGCCTCGTCGTTGATCTTCCACAGTTCGTGTCCTTCGAGCTTGTCGAGCGCCGTCGCGGCAGCCTCCCACTCCTCGTACGATTCGGCCTGGCGACACCGGCAGCGGTTAGAAGGTATTGGTGGGATGGAAACCCGGGAATTCTCTCCACCTGGGGAATCCCCTCCGGCCGGGAGCGCGCCGGGCTTACGTTGGCCATCCGCAGTTCCAGTATCAACTTCCTGTCCCTGTGCACCCGAAGCAGCCGGCGGTCCGAGCTGCTCGAGCCGCCGCCGTAGAGCGGGAGCGCATCTCTCACGAGGGAGGACAGCCGCTGGACGGTAGTCGCCGGCTCGGGGGCCTCTTTCGCGGGTTTCCCCGGAGAGGAAGGAAAGTGGAGGGGGACGCTGTCCCCCTTCCCCGTAGAGAGCAGGAGGAAGTCCTCCATAGCGAGCCTTATTGGGACGGGTGCGAGAGGAGGCGACGTCGACGATGCATAAGGGGGAGGGACTCGGTGGGTGCGCCGGACGAGAGGCACGAGCGATGCGGCCGGCGGGCGAGGACGGTCCGGGTTAAGTTTTCTTCGCGGCAGCGATCGCGGAGACAAGGAGATTGTCTCGAGGGGCGGTAAACGGCGGTAAGGAGGGGTGTGCCAGCACGCATTGCTGGCAGGGATGGACACGATGGGCGAGTCAGGGCCGCAGCGCCTATCAAGGGACGGAGCCAAGGGGCTTGCTGAGTCGGCACGAGGTCGTCTGGCAGCGGCGCGCCGTCTGCTTCAAAGACGGCCTGGTCGCTCGGGGCATCATCCATGACGGAAGAGGGCAGAGCCCCCCCCCCCCGAATAAAAAAAAAAAGGGCCCCGAGAAAGTGACAGATCAACGAGATTCCGCGTTGGACGGAGGAAGCGGGAAGGCGGTGGCTGATCAAATGACATGTGTGGTCGTCCAGGCGAGCCACGAACCTTCCACTGCGCTCCAGTAAACTTACGAGGGTCGGCTTGGTGCCGACGATGCCGATTGGCGGAGGGAGAATTGGGGGGTCACGAGCGGCGTTGTTGACTTCCGCAGGTCTGTCTTACCCCAGGATCTTTTCCCAGATCATCCCGGGTGCCCGCCTGCCCGTCCAGTCCTACCCACTGCCACCCCCGCAGCCGTCCAATGGCCTCCAGCGTGTGGATCAGCTGTCCGCGCCTGCCAACCACCAGCGCCCACCGCCATCCATCCGCCGGAGCAGAAAAGCAGGAACCTGCCGAGCCTGCGACTGCCTGCGTCGTCTCGCTCTCACCACTTGCATTCAGGCTCCGAAGAATCTGTCGTGCAACGTTCGCAGGAGGCTGCCCTCCGTGCCTCGTCTCATTCGCCCGGCTCGCCCACCTGTTTCTCAGCCGTTCTCCTTCCGGCTGACACAGCCTCTGAACAGCCGACGTCATGGGGAAGCGCCGCCCAGTCCGCGCATCTATCTACGGGGCGCTGCTTCGTACCTGTTCTTCTAGGCCTCGCCCTCCCCTCCCGTTAGTAATCATTCGTCCCCCGTGCGGCGAGCATCTACACGCCGCTAGGGGATGGTGCGCCCGGTGCTCGGCAGCACACCCCAGGCCGTGACTAAGGCCCGGTGATCCTCCCATGAGCGCTTCCTGCGCTTCAGGATTAGAGAGAAGACAAGCGGCGTTGGACGCACCATTGGCAACACGCTGGAGACCCCACACCCCAGATGACCCCGCACTGCCCCCGCAGTGATGGCTTTCACATGCTCCGTCGGACCAGCGGCGCCTCCGCGCGCAAACCAGGTCGTGGAACGCTACCTACGACAAAAGCTCCGAACTCATGGCTTTGGCCGATTGCGAGAGAGCCAGGATCCGAGGTTACGTCGCAGCAATGGCGGTAGCTGCGAAGCGACTTATTCGAAGTGCCGGGGCAAGAAAGACGGCGGGATCGCCGACGAGTACGACGGCTGACGCTCCGTCGCGTGGTTCTCGCTCCTCCGGCAATTCTCGAGGGGAAGGCCGCCGGACTCCCCGGCCCGTCGACCGCCTACCTTTACCTAGGTAGGTACGGTAGGCACGTACGTACCCAGGTTGGTAGGTAAGCAGGTAGGTAGATAGGTACCTGCGTAGGCAGGTAGGTACGTACCTAGGTAGGAGGCAGGTAGGCAGGTAGGTAGGCAGGTAGGTACGTCAGGTAGGCAGGTAAGTAGGTACCTACCTATGCCACCTCGACACTCCGTCTCTGTAGCTAGTCGCCTCCTATTACTTCCCAGACGCTGTCCATCTCACCGCTTCGCCGTCGCCCGCTTCGCCGTCGCCCGCTTCGCCGTGCAGGCCAAGGTCGCAGAGACATCAAGTACTAAAACTGGCGCGGATCGCACACAGCTCAGCGGAAGATCATATTTCCTAAAATGAGCCCTCTACGGACGCACTACAGAATCCTACATCCCCGTAAGGTGACGCCCACCCCGATGCGGCAGTGGTCAGAGGCATTAGGACGCCACGATGCCACCTCCAACGTAATCCCACAGCATCCCAGCCCCCGATCCCACGGTGCTGACACCGACACCTTATCTTTTTTTAAGGCGCCCCTTGGAGGAAGGTCCGTCTGATCTTTTAGTATCAGGAATATGGACTATATATACCGAAGTAAATCCGGATCTACGTACGTACGTGCGCATCCTGCTGGTCCTTATGTAGAAACCGCCCACAATTTTCACGATCCTTCGGTCCAAAGCCTTTCTCTCACCTTCCTCTTTCCACCTCTTTTGTACTGCCGAATTTGAGCGCACGGTTGCCGATTTCGATGCCGCTCGCATTGTCCCACGGATCGAAGCCGTTAGCGTCTCGGCAGTACGTCCATACTTTCTGCAACACGAATGCCGTTCTACCAAGACCGCAGGCAGAAAAAAAAAAGAGGTTACACCACCAGCCTCCCCTCGTATTATCGCGTCTAGATAATTAATGATAAAGGAGTTTTGAACGAATTCGACAGTCCGAGGGTTACACACACTCGGAGCAAAGGCTTCCTTTCCGATCCCACCGTTATTACCTAGTACCAAGTGAGCGCTTACGCTCTCGTTCTCGCCCCTATCATCTTGCCGGCTTACCGGGGGGCGGTAACACAGGAACAGATGGAAACAGAGTACCTCTCATCCTATGCGCTACCAGGTATGTAGGCACTAGGACATAGGTAGGCAGGTACCTATATACTAGCAGGCACGTACTCTTCGTCTCCTCCGCTCATCAGGTTCATCAACACGTCCGCGGTAAGGGAAGGACCCGGGTCCGATGTACCGGCTTCACGCACGCCAGCAGGTAGTTACATACTACTATCTCAGCCGCGTGTTTGGGTCGTATCCCCGAGAATCAGGACGTTTCCTCGTGGAACGTAGAACGTGGTGTCCCAGACTTGCAAAGTAAAAGTTATTACCACCAGGCCCGTACCATCTCAACCCGTTCCCGGAAGTCCCTGCGCATGCAGCATGCAGCGGCGTCGCGCACGTTTTCGGCGGAGGCGAAGAGAGGGGAGGGGAGGGAGGGAAGTCAATTTTCGATTTTGATGAACCAGTTCATTCGAGCCGCTCTCTCGCTAAGCCCCCTCTCGTGTTTGGATGGACACTCTTATTGCTACCACCTGCATGCATGCATGCATGCAGAAGATCCAACAGGCGGGCAGCCGGGGAGGTGGTCGTCGGAGAGCATATTCTTATTGCCTACTCTCGGGCGTGCAGTGAGCTGTTTTGCCGAGCCGTCCAACATCTCCATCCTGCTCCCCCTCGCGGCCCTTAGGGATATCTTGCAACTTTCATAGGAGGTGCTACTAAAGGTACAGGCACCCACCCGACCAGCAGGTAATAGATAATAACGACAGGAGCGGACGGGCTGTTATAGGGCTCCGGGTTCCATGCTAAAGAAGCATTAATACAGCCTGTAAGCGCGTGAGGCACCCGCCCGAAATGGTCTGTCGAATGAGTGCGTCGTACGGGCACCGACCAACAGGTACTCCGTACATGGTATCCTGCTGCGGAGATTCTCCGACTGGCGGCGAATGTTGGACTGGCTGGATGCTAGCTTCGGTTTCGTCTCGCCTATTTCTCCATTTACTCCGAGATTGGAGCGTTATCTTACTGCGTCGACGCCTTCATTTGTCGACCCCCCGAATCGGGGCGATCAGGTGCCCCTCGTATTATGCGTTGCTTTCCTCTGTGCCCGTCATCTGGTTACCCAGGTAATGGTGTCTTCGATCGAGGGGTCCTGTCGTTAAATCTGAGCGGTAGGGTAGGTTTATTCCATAGAAAGTATTAGGAAGCACCTGGCTGCATTCTGGTGTGGACCATCCTCTGCTCAGGGGCAAAAAAAAGGGAGTCTAGACCTCGAGTTCGGCACGGGTTGGAGTTTGCCAGACGCACTCTCCCTTTCTTTCGTTACGTTCCAAGAAGCGAACGCACCGCTTTTTTTTCTCTTCTTTTTCTTTTGCAGCGAGTGCCAACCAGCTCCATGCACCCCCTCAGCGGGACGCTCGGCGTTTGGAAAAAGACGAACCGGGCCCATTGCTCAATAGCGCTCCTCTTATAACCATAGACGCCACAGCGGCTGGACGGGTTGGACGAGGTTAGTTGCAGATAGGTATGGAGGTCGTACTCACCGCGATTCGGAAAAAAAAAATAAAACTACAGGAAAACAGTAAGCTCGTCAGCCAAGACGAACT
Source organism: Barbatosphaeria neglecta (assembly GCA_022813145.1). Taxonomy (NCBI): domain Eukaryota; kingdom Fungi; phylum Ascomycota; class Sordariomycetes; order Barbatosphaeriales; family Barbatosphaeriaceae; genus Barbatosphaeria; species Barbatosphaeria neglecta. The sequence continues at coordinate 6,331 of JAKLNC010000118.1, read as the reverse complement.
GCCGAAAACGCCACAGTTGTCTCGTGTCACCCCAGGCGAGCCGTCCAGTCTGCTAGCTAAAAGTCCAGACGCCCAAAACGTGTCTGGAAACGCGGCTCCTGTGCCACATCCGTGCTGACGCGACGCGGGCTGGGAGGAGAAGAGGGGAGAAGGGAGGAAAGACGGGAAAGGAAAGGAAGGGAAAAAAAAAAAGGGGGGGGGGGGGGGGGGTGTTACCGTAGGACCAGCGGAAGTGATCCCCCCCTGAAATTTTCCAGAACCAAGTACCCGGACCCGGGGCCCACCCTAAGCTGGATATATAGAATTTACTCACCTCCCGTATAGGTGCCTTGGTAAAGTACCATGTAGGCAATGTAGGTAGGTACAAGTAGCATGCGTGTTGCTCGTCCTTGGCAGCCGTTTTTCTCTTTCCTCCTGGCTCCCAGGTTGTTTGTGGACGCGAGAAGCCGGGGATGCCCTTCTCCCTTTCTTTTCTTCTCAGTATAATAAACAAAGCTGAGTGAGCAGTGCGCGAGCATTCGCCGGTATGTCTACGCCGAAGCTCGAGTCCGACAAGGTCGCCGTCTCCGAGACGGAGGGCGGCCTCGAGAAGGACGCCGGGGAGGTGCAGCACCACCACCAACAGGAACAGCAGCAGCCGCCGCTCGATGACTTCTCCGCGGCGGTTGCCGCGCCGGACGAGGAGGTGGAGGAGCGCATCACCTGGTCGACCTTGATGGCGGTATTTGTGAGTATAGTACTCGCGCGCGGGAGGGGAAAAGAGGATAGAATAAAGACGCGCAGCTGACCGCCCCTTCCCCTCTCTAGTTCATGGGCCTGTCGTATGTGCCCGCCATCAGCGCGGGCCTCCTCCTGCCGACGGGCATCCTGCACCAGATCGGGCAGTCGCTGGGCGACACGGACAACATCCTGTGGATCCCCGGCGGCTGGTCGGTATCCTCGGCCGTGGCCTTCTCTATTGCGGGCGGCCTGAGCGACATCTTCGGCCGGCGGTGGGTGCTCATCTCGGGGCAGGCGCTGACGCTGGTCGGAGGCATCGTCGGCTGCACGGCGCGGGAGACGACGGTGGTGGCGGCGGGGACGACCATCATCGGCTTCGGCGCGGGCGTCATCTTCGTGTCCTACCCGGGCATCCAGGAGCTGCTGCCCAACAAGTACAGGTATGGCGCAGGGCGGAAGAGAAAAGGAGACCCCCCCTTTCCCGTTGCATTTCCATGCTGACCGACGACAGGGGCATCGGCATCGGTTGGACCGAGTTCTGCATCAACATCCCGTGGGGGGCGCTGAGCGTGTACCTGGGCACGCTGCTGTACGTGCACGCGGATTGGCGCTGGTGCTTCTACATCGTGATCATCTACGCGGCGGTGGTGATCGCGGGCACGGCGGCGTTCTACTTCCCGCCGGCCCGGCCGCAGCACGACTACGACAAGTCGCGCTGGGACGAGTTCCGCGAGCTGGACTTTATCGGGCTGGGCCTGTTCGCGGCCGGGCTGACGCTCTTCCTGGTGGGCATCACGTACCTGGGCCGGGCGGAGTACTCGGTGCCGCTGGTGGCGTCGACGATCCTGGTGGGCGCGGCGGTGTTCGCGGCGTGCTTCGCGTACGACTTCCACGGCGGGGTCAAGAACCCGATCTTCCCCTACCCGCTCTTCACCCTGTTCCGCGAGTTCACCGTGCACCTCGTCATCCTCTTCGTGTCGGGCATGATCTGGCAGGGGGTAGTGACGCTGGGCCCGCAGGGCACGCTGTACATGTTCACCAGCGACCCGATCGCGGTAGGCATCACGCTGATCCCGGCCAACTTCTCGGGCGTGCTGGGCGGCTGGATCCTGCCGTCGCTTGTGCACAAGATCAAGTACGTGCGTTACCAGATCCTGTTCGCGCTGCTCATGCAGACCGTCTTCACCGCCTGCTACGCGGCCGTGGTGCCGCAGAACAAGGCGGCCTGGTCGGCCATGCAGCTGTTCGGCCAGAGCTGCTTCGCCTGGGTCACCAGCCTGGCCTACATCGCTTCGGGCCTGTTCGTGCCGCAGGAGGAGCTGGGCCTGTCCGCCGGCCTGCTGGGCACCTTCCGCAGCGCCGGCGGCAGCGTCGGCAACGCCGTCTTCAGCACCATCATGAACAGCCGCGTCAACCAGGCCCTGGGCGCCAACATCGCTGCCGCCGCCCTCGCTGCCGGCTTCCCGCCCGCTCAGCTGGACGAGCTGGTGCCGGCCGTGATCGAGAACGCGGTGGGCGTGCCCGGCGCCTTCGCTAAGATCCCGGGCGGCGTCGGCCCCGACGTGGTCGCCGCCACTGCCGCCGCCTTCCGCAACACGTACGCGGCCGCCTTCCAGCTCGTCTTCTACACCATGATCCCCTTCGGCGTGCTGGCCCTGGTCGCCGCCTGGTTCGTGCGCGACCCCAGCCACCTGCTCAACAGCCACGTCGCCGTGCACCAGGAGAAGGAGGTCCTCGCCGGTCTGGAGCATCGGCGGGAGAAGCCCGCCGACGGCGCCGCCCACCGCGCCGACGCCGTCTGAGGTCGTGCCTGAATAGAGATCAGCAGGATTCGGTTTGGAACCGAGAAGGATTCGCGTTGGAATTGGGATGGATTCGGGTAGGTCGGGAATCGCGGTAATAGCTCTGACGGGATCCGATCGAAGCATCGTAGACGATGGCATCACAAATACAAGTATTTTGGTAGTTGTGTAATGAAATAAAAAACTAAGGCTGGGAGTGAAATTTCGGTCTGGAAGGTGGAAGGATGCTTGGTTGCTGTAAAGGGAAGGAAGGACCTCGAGGGCGGCAGTGGGCTGTGGCAGGTACCTAAGTACATGCCAGTACTATTATGCGGCCACGTGATATTCACTGTCAGACCGCCACCGGTGGGAGGCAAAGATGTGATGTTTAGTTCTACATGCGAACGAACGGAGCAGCTTCATGCGCGGAGTGTGTGTGCATAATCGTACAATGTGCAAGGGTTTTTCGGGACCTCGTGCGAAATAGAATGGAAATTCCGGTCAGGCCCGGTCGTTTTCTGTTCGTTCTCATTTTTTCTTCTCTCTATGCGCTGGGAAACCGTCACGGCGTGATTCTTTTTTTTTTTGAAGAAAAAAAAAACGAGACAATAAGATGAGGTCCCTGGGACCTCGAGAGAAGAAGAACAAGAAGAGCAAGCGCGCGAGGAAGATGTCCCGGCGAGGTAGCGAAAGCAAGAGGGGAAGCAGGAGTAGAGTGTACAGGCAGGCGTCTGGCTGGGGGGGGGGGGGGGGGGGGGGGGGGGGGGGGGG
>JAKLNC010000117.1:27871-79226 GCA_022813145.1 Barbatosphaeria neglecta | reverse complement strand
CCCGCCCCGCCGCCCCCCCCCCCGGCGGCCCCCCCGCGCCGGCCGGGCCCCCCCCCCCCCGCAAGTATACGTAGCCTGCGAAACATGACTAGGCGGGGGGGCACGTGTGTGTCCGCGGTTTCCGATGCTGCTGGCTTAGCCCCTCCATCTCGGCTTCTCGTTCGGCTTCGTCTCGGAAGCACTGCTCTTCTTCCGCGAGGAGGCCCTAGGGGTGGCTGTGGATTGAGGCGACTCGTCGCCCGTTACGCTATCCTCCCTCTTAGATCGGGGCGTCGGAATCATACTAATCCTCCGCGACGCCGCCATTGAGCTTGCCGGACGCGGTGTGCTGGTGTCGTTCTCTTTTTTGTTGTCAATGGGCCTAGGCGGCTGAAGAGAAGCGCGTCGGTTGTTGCTGAGGGCCGTCATGGAAGACGCGGAAGCCAATCGAGGCCTGGAATTCGTTGCTTGGGCGGCATAGGGGCCCGGGGAGGCCAGCCGTTCCCGGAAGGACATACGATGGGCAGCAGCCGCCCGGGATGGTGTATCCTCGGGGACAGGTGACGAGGAGTTCCCGCGTCCTGGGGTGGTACGCGGAGGCTGCTTGGAGGATGCGTTGGACGAGGTCGGCGTCAGGGCGGAGGCTGACCGGGGAGGACCGTGCGGAGACCTGGAAGTCCTAGCGTACGGGCTCGGGGTAGTGAGACTGAGGGGCTTGAAGTTGTGTCCCGTATCGACCCCCATTGTCGAGCTGTTCCAGCGTGGACGGTTGGAGGCGCTGGAAGAGACGGAATTGGCGGCGGAAGTAGTGCTGGAGGCGGAGCGCGCTAGGCTCGCCAGGCTCCGGCTCCCCACGGGGGTCACGGAGCCTTCACGGCGGGGCGTCGCCGCCGTCAGGGTGGCGCTCACGGTAGGGCCGATGGTAGAGAATCGAGAGAAGGGCTTCCGGGGCGGCTGGGAGCCGACACCTGAAGCCGAAGTGCTCCGTCGGGAGGCTGGTTGTGGGAGCTGGCTGCCGATGCTGGAAGAGCGCAGCTTGGGCCTGACTCGGGGCTTGTTGGTCGGCGTCGTGCTGTCCAGCCCTAGCCCCGACATGATGACCGAGGACGGCGGTGAGCTCTGTGGCGTCTCGTTGCCGCTCCCGACGGTGGACCGGTCGTTGGACAGCATGCTCGATATGGAATCCCGCAGCTGCTGGCTCTTCTTATCTGCCTGCAGTTCTTCCAGGGCCAGGTCCATCTCACGTATCCTTTCTTTCAGCTCCTCCCACTTTGTCTGCATCTCCGCGTGGAGTCGCAAGATCTCACCGTTCACGGTGAGCCGGTCCTTCACACCCTTGTCGATGATGGCCAGCACGCGCTCAATAGCCGGACCGTAGTGCGTCTTCTTAGTCTCGTAGCTCTCGATCTTCTTGCTCATGATAGGCTGGTTCGTCAGGTGCATGCCGGCGTCAACGCCCTCCTTCAGCTTGCTCACGCTCCGCTCCACAGACTCGTACATCTTCTGGGCCTGCCGACCAGCGCCGCGGAAAACCATCACCCACCGGTCCTCGCCGAGCTCCTTGCGCAGAGACTCGGCATCCTTCTCCAGCTTCTTATAGCTGCCGTCGAGCCCTTCTCTCCGCATCTCTAGCTCCTCGCACGCTGTCGGGAAGCACCTCTCGGCCCTTGCCTGGAAGACGGCCAGCCGCATGGGTAGGAAGTCGAGTGACGCGCGCAAGGGTTGCATTCGCGCGAACAGGGCTAGCAAGCTAGAGTCGTCTTGCGATATGGTCGGACCGCTCGGCGAGCTCGGGCTGACGGGGAAGACAGGGAGGCTGAAGCGGTTGTTCTGCGCCTGGAGACGGGTAGCCTGGGGGGGCGTCTCCTCGACGATAGTCTCGAGGTCGCCGATATCGACGCCATCGCCGTTACCGGCAGCCAAGATGGACTTGTGTCTTCTCTCCTCCATCTCGAAGACCAGGCGGCTGAGCTCGTCCATCTCGTTCTGGATGTCGCCTAGCACCATATCCCAGAGCTCCTCCCACTCCATGGCTATCTCCACCTGGGCCTTGACGTTCTGCAGCGTCGCCCGCATCCTCCCCCACTCCTCCATAATGGAATCCATCTGCACGACAGCCTTGCCGAGGTCGTCCGACGAGACGCTGCCGATGTCGCTGCGGCTCTGCAGATCCTCGATGGCGCCCACGTAGACATTGATGAGCTCTTCGAAGCGCGTGATAGCGTTCTCGACCTCCTCCAGGCCTTCGCGACCGCCGGCCGCGGCCCACTCGACGTCGTCGTCACTGTCGAGGCCGCCGATGACCTCCGAGGCCTTGGAGATCCAGTTGCGGATCTGCTCGGCGGCCCCGATCAGAGCCCTCACGGCTGCCTGTGCCGTCGGGATGCCGGAGACCTTGCTTGATAATGACTCGGCGTCGGGAAGCTGCAGCGAAGTCAGCTGGGCCAGCTGGTTTGCGAAGGACACCCGGGACAGGGTGTATATCGAGCCTGGCCGCTGCAGGCCCAGGGGGTTGAAGTAGGGATCGCCATTGACGTCGAGATCGTGCGGCGGCGCGGATGCCGCACGGGGGCCGAGAGGTGGACTATCCTTGGGCAGCGGCGGCGGCGGGTTCTCGGGCGAAGGCGGCGTCCGCAGCAGCTCGCGGTCTAGGTGCTGCTGCCGGGTATCCAATTGCACCTTGGTACCATTTCCGTTTGTGTGGTCGGGTAGGCGATATTTATTCGTGTCCATCTCGAGGGGGGGGACGGCTTCGATCTCGGGTAGAAATTCGGGGGAGGCGGCCGCGTGGGCGTCGCGCGACGACGCCTCCTGCGGCGCGGCGTCCGTGTCCTCCCCGTCCTCGTCCTCGTCGTCGGGGTCGGGGTCGAAGTCGAGGTCGAGGTCGGGGTGACTGGGGCTGGGACTGGGGCTTGTGGAGGCCTTATGCCCCCTTAAGCCCGGGACGGAGGAGGGGATGCGGCCGATGGCACCTCTCCAGGGGCGACCGCGCCGTTCGATGACGGGAGCGGAAGAGTTGGCCTGATGCTTGAGGTCGAGCTCTCGGAGCTGGTCTTCCGGGAGGCGGCCGATGCGGTCAGGATGCAGCGACGACGGCGGCGGCGAGGATTTTCGGGCGGCGCCGAAGCCGAGAGCTTTGAGACGCGCTGCCAAGCCAGGGGAAGGCTTTCGCGGTTGGGGATAGCGAGGAGGAGAGTGTTGGGAGGCAGCGGCGGGAGCGCCGGTGGCTGCAAATGCTGCGGATGGGAAATGGCTGTGAAGAGGACTGCCGGCGAAATCATGGGCGCCGACGAATGATGTGGAAATTCTGGCGGTGGAAAGATTGTTGACGTTGCTGGCATTGACGTCTTCTGGTTGGTGTAGCAGCGGTCGACGGTGCTGGGGGTTGGTGGAGTCCAGGGAATAGAGCTCTGCAAGGTCGCTGGGGAGGTCGGCGAAGGTCAGGACGGCAGAGGCGGGATCGGGGACGTGCAGGCTGTTGCTGTGGGTGCTCTGGGCGCTGGGGGCGCTGGGAGCGCTGCGGGCGCTGTAGGCACTGTGAGCACTGTGGGCGCTGTAGGCGCTGTGGGCGCTGCGGGCGCTGCGGGCGCTGGGGGGGGTCGGCCGGGCATAGGGCTCGTGCTGCAGGTGCTGCTGCAGGTGCTGCTGCTGTTGTTCAGGAGTGACTGCTCCACCTCGAGGCCCTGCAGCGGCCGCCGCAGCAGCAGCAGCCGATAAACTGGTCATTTACCCCAGACAGGCAGCCTCTGCCAGCAGCCCGTATTATAAGAGCAGGGGGTAAGTAGTAACTCTGCACAGAGTGCCGCGATACCTCGGCGTCAGGTACCTGCAGATACAAGGTTCTGCCAGTCCGTGTGTGCGCGTATGCGCGTGCGCGTGTGCCGGCGCGCGTGTGTGTGGAAAGGCGCTGGCTAAGGGTTAAGAGAAAAAAAAAAAATCCAAGAAGACGCCCTGCTCGATGCCTGCTCGATGCCTGTCGTTGAGCACGGCCTGGTCGGTCGGATCAGCTCACTGACATCTGTCGGTAGGGGGTGGCTCCGTGGCGGCTCGCACTTTTGTAGGCAGCTCGTCGACCTGCAGCCGGATTGGCAGCCCACTGGGCAAGGGCTGCGGGGGGGGCTTCGGGGGGTGTCGATGGGGAGGTGCAGCCGCGATTGGAGAAGAGGTCTGCGCGTGCAGCAGTAGCCGGGCGCGCAGGAGGGGGAATGCGTGGACGGCTAACTCGATTTGTGGGATGCGGCAGCGACCTGGCCCTCTCCGGCCGCTCGTTCGCTCGTCCGCTCGTTTTCGGCCTTCGCGGGCGCTGATCTTGTCATCGGCTAAAGGAGACGGAGGGAAGGTCGCGAGAAAAGCGCTCGCCAGTCCTGGAAGGTGGTGTGGGATGGAGAGCGGGAGAGGGTGTGAGGCGAGGAGTTCCAGGCGGAAGAGTCCAGACGAGATGGAGTTCCAGTTCCGGCTTCAGGGTGCCACCGGGCAAATTTCGCAAACGCGATGTGAGGGCGGACGTGCCGGCCAGGCAGTACCTTGTCGGCGGTGCCAGGCTCGCTCGGGCGCTCTTCTGGCGGCGAAGCGCTACCGACCTTGGAGGAAGGCCGACCGTTCGCTGGGATTGAACCTCTGAATTTCCACAGCCCTGTTGGCGAGTGGGGCGAGGGGCGAGAAGCTCCTTCACGCTACGCTAAAAGGAACTGGGACGATAGAGGAACGAAGCATGGAGTAATAAGACGTGGACAGAAAAAGGACAGGAAAGGGACTAAAAAAGGGCCTGTCATCCGGAGTCATCCGTGTCGGGCAGAGAGAAGCAGTGGACGGCGGGCTGGGTGAAACAGCGTCGTCGAATCGGCGGCTCGTCGTCCGCTACCTAAGTATTCCTCCCCCTCCTCCCGTTGCCCAGAGACCCTTTTTCCTGTGCCTCGCCGTCCAACCTACTCACCACCGCCAATCACCGTTCCCGGCCGTTGCACACACCAACAACCTACCGCCGGAGGGAGGACGCCCTCCGCCCTCCGCGCCCGCACTGCTCGTCGGGCCGTTGGAGAGAGGAGGAGTGGCCAGCCACCGGTATGGGAGGCACCCGGCCGCTCAGCCAGCGTCGCGCTCCGTAGCCACGACGCCAGAGCTGCGGATTTCATGCCGAGCGGTGATGGGTGAAAGGGCGGGTGCTGGATGATGAAGTGGAAGCACCCCCGTAACCCCCCTCTCCCCCCCCAGGTGACGAAAGACAAAAAAAAGGTCAGAGACGCAGGGGGCCGGCGTGCGACCCGGGCCCTCAACGGCTGGCCCGACAGGGGCATCCTCGCCCTTAACCCGGCCGCTTAAGGCCGCTTCAGGGATGGCCAGGCACACCAGGCCAGGCCCGCAGACGAGAAGCCGCAAGCTGTCGGGCTGTCACGGCCTGTCGTTTGCCCGCCGCCCCGGCTCGAAGCACGGGTATGGAGCAGTGGGCGTTCTAGGGGGCTTCTATTTCAATACTCATTTTCTCTCTCGATGGCAATCTTGGAGCTGTCCGGGTCACGGATGGGGCAGCAGTCGGGGGACGGGCCCCGGCGCACGCTGCCGTTTCTTGGGACCGAAAAAGAAAGTAATTTGGGAAGCCCCTGCTGAGTAGAGCGCCGGGGGCATCGCTGGTGGCCACGAGCCGCCACGAGTCGGGCGTTAAATTACGGCAGCGCTCGAAGGCTGGGATCCCAAGTCGAGCTCCGGTCGGTACCATCTCCTTTTCTTTTCGTCTCTCCTGACGTGAATTCGTCTGAGGAATTCGTCTGCGTACTCGTTCACGGCCCTCGTTCACGGCCCTCGTTCACGGCCCTCGTTCGTGGAGACAACAGCTTGAAGACCCGGCAGATAAGAGATATTTCCCAAGTACTAATCTGAAGTCCGTTGCTATAGCGGCCGAGACGGCTGCCGTTCCACCGTGGTGGCGGCAATGAGACGTCGCATAACCGGCATGGGCCGATGGAGGTGCCGGTGTCTCACACACGTTCGACAGCCCCTTTCCTACGGAGACGAGACGGGACAAGGCTGGGTGGTCTCTCTCGGGATGGCAGCCACTTCCTGCCACATGGCTGGTAGATGCGCCTCTGCCGCCAACACGCTGGAGACACAGCCCTGGAGGAGCCCGGGTGCCTACCGAAGTCCCGTAGGAGGTAGGTACCTGCTCTCGCGCCTGCGCGCCGCCCTCGCCGGCTGTGCGCGGCACAACGCGGGGAATTTTTGAGGTGCAGCAGTCTGTGCCTTATTCGCTGTGCTTGGGTGCCGACCGAAATTGGTACCTCCCACCCGAAGCGTCGGTTCTGCATGGAGGCTGCAATTCCAAGCCGGCAGCCCATTTCCGCCAGCTGCCAGGCAACGACAACTCCCCATTCCTCTCTCTGACGGTTGCGAGAAAGACGCCGAGGACGTCAAGATCTCACGCCTCCGTCCGTCTCGTTCCCCTCGTCTCCGCAAGCTCTGCTCATCGGCGATCGGCGAAGATCCAGCGCCAAGCCCGCATTCCCTAGTGTCCATGTCCTCATGTCCGCGCCCGAGTCGTATAGCACGCATTCGCCGTCGCGACGCGGGACGGGCCGCGGAAGCGAAGCCACAGCAACGAAGGCTCCGTCCGGCGACAATGGCTGGGGCGTCGCTCGCGATGAAACACTTCGGGATTCTCCTAGGGAATGAGAACAAGAACGGGGAGGCGAGAAAGGCAGGAGGCGGGAGACGCTGCGCGCGTTTTCCTGATTCGACTGCCTACTAACCGCATCCACGCAGAGATTGCCCTCGAGGCCCTCCTGGCCCTCCTTGCCCTCTCCGACTGGCGCGATTTGCACTAGCACAGAACAGCTGTAGGGATACCCCACTCCACGCTCAGGTACCCGCAGGAACGCCTCGGGTTGACGCGACAGCCGTGCCGGAAGCCTGTCACGACGCCACAACCCCTGACACGGCCGCTCAATCGCGCGCTCTCCAGTTCTCCTCCCCCCATTCTGGAGCCCCCCTCCCCATTTGGCCCATCTGGCCCATCCGGCCGGCCTGCCTCCTCTTTCTGCCTCGGTGCTCGTCTCTCATTCGTCTTTCCCGCCCAATCTGCCTGCGGCCAGCTGCTTCGAGTTTTTTTCTTGCCTCTCCGTCAGCCGTGCAGAGCCGGAAGGACAGGCAAGCAAGCTGCTGCGCAGCTCCGACCCCCGAGAAGCAGTAGCTCGGAGTTTGTTGCCCCTGTGGCCCCCTGAGCCGAGCTTTCTATTTACTTATCGGGTAGCCAAGGTCCCTCCACCACCACCCCATACCAACCCTACCCGTCCGTCCATTACCCGTACCAGACTTCGTACATTCCCCATACCTACCCTTCCATCCCAACGGCCCAAAACCGGGGCCAGCCCAGCCTGTCTCTGCCTACCGGCGCACCTGCGCTATATCTACTGTACACCACCTTACCTGGAAACGTCACGGCTGTGACCCTGTCTGCCGACGCTTATCACGAGTCCCATCGAGAAGCAAGCAGTCGAGCAGTCGAGCAGCCGAGAAAGAAAGAGACAGGGCACAGCTGAGCAAGCTCAGCAGCTAGGTAGCGGGCCAGCGGGCGACGCACTTACTACCCGGCTACTGCCTCGACTAGCAGGGTCCCTTGCCGAGGGCCCGACCGATGCCAGCAGCCATGGCCGCTGCCCACGACGAAGCACCGACCTTCCGGACGTCCTCGCCGTCTCCGGACATCACCCCGACACCAGCCCTAGGCCCCTATACCGAGCTGAAGAGGACGCTGTCGACGGCCTCGTCCCTCTCCCATGGCTCGGCCACGACCGATGCCTCGCACGTCCGAGAGTCGCTCGGCAGCGACTTCTCCGCCGCCAGCCGCCAGTCCTCGGGGAGCTATGCCTCCTCGACCCGCAGCAACCGGTATTCCATCATGAGCGTCGACCGCTCTCTCACCAAGAGGCGGGGATACATGCGGCCGCAGGGGACGGACTTCGCCGCCAGCGCGCGGTCACGCGAGAGCGTGCTCAGCCTGGGCAGCATCGCCCACCTGCAACACTACTTCGCCCGGACCGGTCTGCTGGACGGCAAGGGGGGCCAGCTGGCCAGGAAGCGGCAGCCCAAAGTGCAGACACTGGACCTGTCTCAGCTGGATGCCTCGGGCCTGCTGTCGCCCCAGTTCCCCGGCGGCTCCGATACCGACTCGTCCTACGCCTCCATGGGCAGCAGCCCCGATCTCGCAGCACATAGCAGCTTCGTCGCTGCCGGCGGTCTGGTCGAGTCGCCTATCCAGGAGCACCCGGGAGACATGGGCGAGGTGGACTGGGACGTAGACGACCTCGACGACACCGACCCGGCGGCCATGCTGCCGCCGACCGTCAGCACGTACAACCACCGCGAGAAGCCGCTGCCCAAGCCTCCGTCGCTGGCCGAGCTCAAGGCCGACCTCACGAGCGCCCTCGACGTCGCGGCGAACGCGGTGGAGGAGGCCAAGACGGCCAAGGAGCCGAGGGACGTCAAGGGCCTGCCGACCATCGCGATGCCCGACGCGCAGGGACAGGCAGCGGCCGACCCGCCGCTCGCCTCGCCCGGCTGGTACGAGGTGCAGGGGATGCACATCCTGGACGTGATGACGCTGGCGATCCGCGCCGCCAAGGTGTACTACACTACCCACGAGCACCCGGACCGGCTGGACGCCATCCGGCCTGAGAAGGAGGTGCGGGCCGACCTGCTGGCCGTCATGGACGTACTCAAGCGCATGGCAACTAGGCTTTTCGCCGGCGGAATGCGTCCTGAAGAGTTCCGCACCATGGAGGAATGGATCGCGGGGCTGCGGCGCATGCTGGACGCCGAGGAGGCCATGGAGGCTGCCGAGCGCGCCGAGCGCGCCAGCTGGTCCTGGCTGCGGGATGCCGAATGGACCGACCCGGCCGACCCGGCGCGCGAGCACGCCTTCCTCGTGTCCATGCTGGACGGCGCCCCTCCGGCCGAGGGCCTGGCCGGCGACGACGCCGCCACGCTGCCGTCCTGGGACCCCATCGATCGTACCCAGCCGCTCGAGGCCCAGGCGCTGCCCACGCCGTTCTTGCGGCACATGCAGAACGGCATCCGGCTCGTGCAGCTGCACAACTGCGCCGTGCGCAAGTCGCGCCGCCGCTTCGGCGCCATCCCTTCCTATCATACCGACACCCAGAAGCCCTACCGCTGTGCCGACAACTTGCGCTACTGGGCCAAGGCCGCCGAGCTGCGCTGGGAGGTCCTGCTCAAGGTCGACGCCCTCGGCGTCGTCTACGGCAGCAGCCCGGCCGTCTGGCTCGCCTTCGAGGACGCCATCCTGAAGTGGTGCCGTAAGGTCCGCGAGGAAATCACCGCCGAATTAGTCGACTAGCACTAGCTACATTCCTCTCCCCCGCTGCCGTCACCGTCACCGTCACCATCTTCAGCAATCCGTCCCATTCACTTTTCTTGGGCGTTTCTATCTTCTCTTTCTCTACATACCACTTCTTTCCGCCACCCTTCCCTCGTTTTTTTTTTCCTTTGTCAGTTATCCACTCCACCTCTCAGGAAGCCGTCGGGAGAGCGTATATGTTGGCGTGCACGCGTACGTGGTTGTGTATGTCAAAGGCGCACGACGGACACCTATAATTGGGCGGACGGATAGGATGGATGATGGATGGGGCAGTACTATCTACCCAGTCAGGGAAGGTTGGTCTTGGCTATTCTGTCTTTGTTTTTTTTTTCTCTTCTTTTTGAGTGGTGTTTGTTGCCCGCTGGGAACGGAGATGTTCGTACGGGCTTTTCTCCGAGGTTGGCAGGGAAGAGATGCATCTCAACCTCCCCCTCCCCCTCCCCCTCCCCCCCTTTCTCGCAATATTTTTCCCCTACGAGATCTTGCAGATTAGCCCTTTCTTGTGTAAAAAGGAAGCTCCCTCGATTAGCAAAGTGGAGTTTGGATCAACATCCACCGACACTTACCTTTCTTGGCTATCCTTTTTCTTCTTTTCTTTTTTTTTCTTCATTTTTCTCCTTTTTTGCATGCATGAGAGAAGGGTGTCACCACTGGGCAGCGGGAAAGGGAAAGGAGGACACAGGACTAGCCATACCGTTGCTGGATCTTTTTTTCGGGGGCATACTTTACATGTTTTTTTACTATGACTTCGTATCTATATTAGAGAAAAAAAACAAGCAGGCAGAAAGATGGAAAATGTCGAGGTCCGTTTTCTAGCCCTCCCCGTTTTGTTTATATCAATTTACCCCCCCCCCTCCTCCTTTCAAAAAGCCTCCACCTCTTCTTTCTAGCCTTCCTTTTTATTCTTTCTTGAAGAGAGGGCATTAGCCCTTCCCCCCTCTTGGTCACTTATTTATTTACAGCCCTTACTTAACCATTCTACCTATTCACATATACCCCCCTCGGCATACCACACCGGCGTTGCTTTCGTTGTTACCTTGGCTTATTTGTTTATTTGTTTTTGACTTTCCTATTGCCTGGTATATGGCACGTATGTAGAGAGGTATTTATCTATCTACATCACGTAATTGGATACCAAATATACAGCTCAGTCTAACTTGCCTACCTAGGGACGTGGCAATGAATATCCGAAAACACCCATGCTCCCCTTGTCCCTTGTCGCTCCTGTAACGAGTGACCTGGAAAGCGACCGGCATGTTGACGTAAAGTATCTACGATCTACGAGGGGTCTGCCAGCACGTTGGTGCTTCTTTTCCTGCTTACCTCCTTGGATTCATACCCAGGAAGTAAGTCTAGTATAGGTACGTAGGTAGGGCATGTTTGTAACGGATAGTCCATATATGGTGAGAGAATCTCCGTTTTGGAAGGGTGGTCGGAGGGAAGCGCAGCGAGCGTGAATGGATGACGGTAGGATTTTCCATAATAGCGTTCCCTTTTATCAGACTCCCTCGTACCCATGAAGCTTGGCAACTTTGGGTAGTCACTTGAGTTGGGGCAGCCCCGCGGTATTAAGCATCACTCATTGAAGTATGTGTCTGCCGACCGACTGGACTCGTCATGTTGATTCCCGTAAGAATGCCCTAAACACAATGCCCGTATTGTATACGATCCAAGACCAAAATATGTGTTCGGCCGCAAGGCTAAGAGGCTTCTTAATACATACTTGACACGCGTAACACACAACACGCATAGATACCTGGGTAATAGCGTGGCGTGAAGCCTTGCCCAACTTAAAGATATGCCGACTCTATCCTCCAGTGAACCGCAATAGTAGGCACCATTAAGGCACTGCTGTGTATCGTATTCCCATTTCCAAGGACCCCAAAAAATACATGTATGCATAATGCGTGCTCACAGAGAGAGGTATGTTGTATAGTAACAGCACGAAATCGCATCTTGAAGGCCGGATACAACTCGGCTCAGATAGGCATCATGCCAATTCCGGATCCTCCTGCCGCCCCTCCTCCCCGCCCACCCTTACCAGCTCCGCGGCCTGCCGACTTCCCCCTCGCAGCAGACGAGCCACCCGCTTTGCGTGCCGTAGAGGCGGACGGCGCCTTACGCTTCGAGACACCGCCGCCCGCCCCGGCCCCTGATGAGGACCGGTTTCGGAATTGGGACCCTCCTCCTCCACCGCTGGACCTCCCGCCTCCTCCTCGGCGGCCAAACGGCTTCCGACCTCCTCGCCAAAGACTCGCGGACGACTTCCCCCCGCTGTTGCGCGACCGGCTCTGCTTAGGCTGGCTTAGGTGGTCGGCGAGCTGTTGGTGCCACTGTTCGACTTCTCGACTCTGCATGACAGGCGCAGATGCACCACCACCGCTGCCGCCGGCCGGAGCAGTGACAAAGAACGCCGACACCTCCTCGCCGTCTTCGTCTATGTCTTCGTACTCTTCGTGATAGTCGTACTCGAAATGCTCGTCATCGGAACTGATCAGATCCACAATGTTCTGGTCCTGGCCCGGCGTCCGAGTCGGATGGGAGCGGCCGTGGGCGCCGGACGAGCCTAGTGCTGGCGTACTCGCACTCGCGCCCGTGCCAACGTCCACTACATCCGTAGCGCCGTCGCCCATGATCTCCCGGTATTTGGCGTAGAATTTCCTCACCAGGGGCGTAATCTTGGCGCCGTAGTTGGCCACATTCTCCAGGCTGATGCCGGGGATGCGCCGCAGCTTATCCACGGTCGTAGTCCAGCCGATAGCCATCTCGCGGAACTGGCTCTCGGTAAAGAGGGCCCTCCGCAGGCCCTTCTCGTTGCGTAATTTCTCTTCCAGGCGCTTGGCCTCCTCCATGAAGACGGGGATGATGTCCGCATGGATCGGGTCTATCTTGGCCTGCTGGAGGCGCGCGTCTTGGGCGATGGGGCCACCGAGCTCTTCGAGTTTCCGCTGCCGCTGTCGCTGTCGCGGAGGAGGCTGCGTCATCGGCCCGAATCCGTCATCTGAATCGATGCCTTCTTCTTCGTCCGCGTCCGAAACGACAAACTCGTCCTTTTGGTAGCCGTTCGCATGCAGGGGGCCATGAGCCTCTGGCTCGCTCTCCTCGTCTTCTTCCTCCAGAATGAGGGACCCGAGCTTAGGCTTAGGCTTTGGCGTGGGCTTCTTGTCCCGGCCACGAACAGGAGACGATACGTTGGTCGACGGAGGCGCCGCCGCCGCCACCGCCTTCCTAACCCTTTTCGAAGGAGGTTCCGATCTGGCCCCTGCGTCAGCGCCAACCTTAGTGACGATCTGCAGTTTTTTTCGGCCGGAGAGGAACGCCCGGGCCTCGTCGCCTAGCTGGATCGGATGGTTTCCACGTTAATATGACAGTTCATTTTACTTAACACCAAGTAGACGAAAAAGCTGAAGAGGGGCCAACTCACGATAAAGTACTGTATGGCTATCCCCATCCTGTTCACCTTATTATCTTCCGCTAAGGCATCTTCGCCCAGGAGCCTATAGATCATCATGTGAACATCGCTTTTCTTCAGACTCCTGGCGATGCCGTACTGCTCTCCGAGCGATTCGTACTCGGGCCGCTTCTTGCCCTGGAGGATCTCCGTGCACTGGATCATGGTCATGCGCCGGTACTCCTGGATCACCCGGAGCGCAGCCACGGCGTACTGGGTGTAGTCCTGGAATTCGAAACTGCCGCCGTTCCTACAGTTGTCGCAAGACTGCTGGCACCCGGCCTTGACAAACCTCTCGCCGAAATAGCGGAGAATCTCGACGCGGCGGCAGTCGCGCTTGTTCTCGCAGAAGCCGACCACGCGGTTCAGCATCTCTCTCTGTCGCTCCTTCTGCTCCTCGCTCCCTTCCGAGTCGGCGATGAGGTTGCGGAGGCTCTTGATGTCTCCGTAGCTGAAGTAGAGGTAGCAGTCCGAGGGCCGGCCGTCCCGGCCCGCGCGGCCCGTCTCCTGGTAGTAACCCTCTAGGCTCTTGGGGAGGTAGTGATGGATGACGAAGCGGACATCAGCCTTGTCGATGCCCATGCCGAAGGCGATCGTGGCTACGACGACCTTGATCTTGCCCTTCTGCCAGTCCCTCTGCACCTGGGCCTTGTCGGCGGTTTTGATGTGGGCGTGGTAGTGATGGGCGGCAATGGCGAATTCGGCGCGCAGCTTGGCGGCGATCTGCTCCGCACTGTTGCGCGAGAGAGTGTAGACGATGCCCGTTTGCCCGTCATAATTCGACTTGATCAGTTCCCCGATGTCCTGGACCGTGTTTTTCTCCTTCGGTCGAATCTCGTAGTACAGGTTGGGCCGGTTGAAGCTCTGGGAGAAAACCTGACAGCCGTCGATGCTCAGGTTGTGTTTGATGTCCACGATGACATTGGGCGTCGCCGTCGCCGTCAGCGCCATCACGGGAACGCGGGGGAATCTGCGCCGCACTTCACCCAGCGCCTTGTAGTCTGGCCGGAAATCGTGACCCCACTGGCTCACGCAGTGTGCCTCGTCGATGACAATCCTGGCGAGCTTGCCGTTTCTGTAGAGGTTCGCTAGCCCGTAGCAGAAATCATGGCTCTTGTTGATCATCTCAGGCGTGACGTAGAGCAGCTGGATGAAGTGTTCCGGGTTCGGCTTCCTGAACAGATCGAGCACGTGGTTCCGCGCCGCCATCGGCATGTCGCCGTTGAAGGCGCTTGCCGTGATGTTCAGGGCCTTGAGGTGGTCGACCTGGTCCTGCATCAGACTGAGCAAGGGGCTGATGACGATGGTGACCCCGCGCGTCTTGCCGCTGTTGATGACCGCCGGCAGCTGGTAGCACAGAGACTTTCCACCGCCCGTTGGCATCAGGACGAACGCGTCCTTTCCGTCCAGGGTCGTGTTGATCGCCTCGAGCTGATTATGTCGAAAGCCAGACATTCGGAATCTGTCTTTGAGCGCCCGACGGACGTCCTGAGACCAGGGATGGCCCATCTGCTCGGGGGGTATAGACGCCTTCGGGCGGGAGGAGGACGATGGTGGCGGATGGGGCGCCGGGGTCCGTTTTGCAGCGCTTCGGACCTTCGGCGGTATGGCCGCATTCCCAGACGTCTCCACGAAGACCGGCCGTGGCGTTCGAACCGATGCTGCCAGCGCAGCTGACGACTGTTGTCGCTGTTCGATGTGCTCCGCAAACTCTAACATCTCGTCATCGTCGCTGAAATCGCTGAAAGCTTCGGCCGCATCCGCCGCTTGAGCTGCCTCGGCGGCCGCCCGACGGTTCGGATTTGCGGGACTAGGTTTGCTTCGCGTCGCGGAGGTGGGAGGATTCGACTTCTTAGCCGAGAAGACGGTATGAAGGTCGGGAAGATCCTCGTTATCGAAGAAAAGATCCTCTTCCTCCTCCTGCCTTCTCGACTGAAAACCGGTCCCAAGGTTCCTCGTGGGTCCTCTTGGCTCTCCCGGAAACAGGGTTATCGGCAGAAACTGGGGTGAAGGCTCCTCCATCATGTAGGAGGGGATTTGCGTCTGCATGATTACTTGCGAGTAGCTTTCCGGCACGAGGGTACTCTCCTTAGACAAAGATGGGGGCGCAACTCTCTCCCTAGGCGGTTGTTGCGTAGAGAGAACTATCTGCGCCTGCGAGTCGTATTCGGGATCTCCCTCCAAATCCGACGGAAACTCATCCCGGCCGAGGTCGCCGAACAGTTCGACCGTAATGTCAGCGTCAGCTAGGCAATGCCTTAGAATCCGTTCCTGGTCTTGGAGCTTCTGGCCGATCTTGTCCAGGCGGTCTTCATCGGCTTCCGTATCCAGTCCGTTCTCGTAGGCGTTGGCGACGGAATTGAGCAGCGCCTCTCGCTCGTCGCTCAAAGATAGGTAGGACCTGTGTTCTCTAGCAACCGTGTCAAGCGCCCGCTTCCGCTTCAGAAGGGGTTCCTTCTCCAGCTTAACCTGGTCGCGTCGAGGCGGCGGCCATTTTTCCCGGAGCGCCCTCATGTAGTCCATTGTGTTTTGACGAATTCCATCGGCAACCGACTTTTGCAGTTTGTGGAGGACAAAGGCATTGGCGAGGAAAAGGTCCAGTATCAACGTTGTTCCCTCAGAACTCGAGCCGTGCAGAGCCTTGGAAGCGCCGCCAGCACCGCTGCTACTGCTGCTGGGCCGAGACCTCCTTGACTCAACCGGATCGAGTTCCATAGACGCTTCCACTTGTGCCGGCGGCGGCGCATTCTCGGCCTGCTGCCGGCTTTGTGGCTTGGTTGTGGCTCGCCACGATCGCTTCGACGGCGTCTCCGCAATAGGAGACTCGGCCACGAGCTTGGCGCTGGGCGATCGTGCTCGTTGCGTGCTGCCATCATCGTCCGACCGGGATGCGGAGTTTGACGCGCAGGTGATGAAGGTAGTGTTGCGTGTCGGCGGAGTGACGAATTCGTCCTCGGAGTCTTCGATGACTGCACGGCTGTGTCTCGGTTTCCTTGCCTCCCTTTCTTCTGCCGATTCCGATGCCGCCTTCGACGACTCTTCCGCTGCCATAGGGCGGAGCCGGCTCTGGCTGCTAGTCAGCCGGGTCAACGTCTCCGTGTGGCTGATGGTTTGAGTCACCGTCCGCTGTTCGATGGAGACCGACTGAGAATGAGAGGGTAGTGATACGGGGAATAAGGGTAGCTTCTGCGATGAATTCTTCTGTAGGGAGGGCTTCGGCGGAGAACGCGATGAATGCTGGGCCTCTGCTTCCCTGACAAGATTGTATATGTTGGGATATTCGCCATCCCCAAGCACGTCGTCGACGTCCTCGTCGAGGTCTTTCTCCGCCTTTCCGGCGACAGTCTTGGTGATCTCGTCGCTCTTCCGTTTCTTTCCCCGTTTGGACAACGCCGGCTCGGGTCGTGACGCGAAGTCTTCTCGCCAGAGCCTGACATCGTCGCACGAACGATTCCCTGGAGAGGAGGAGCCGGAGTCGTCTTCCCCAGTTAGATCAACCAGGTCGACATCATCGTCTTCCAGGCGAGACGTCTTGCCGGTCGGGGCGGCGGGCGTCTGCGGGGGGGCGGCGAGTCGAGAAGGCGGAGCTGGAGTCCGCCGTCTGGTGTTCGTTGGCGGTGCGCTAGCTTCGTCGTTCAGCGATGCGGTATAAGCTTGCTGGAGACGACCAGCTCCGCGGGTCGAGACCGGTGTCAGCAACTGTAGCTGTACTTGCTGCGGCTGCGGCTGCTGCTGTTGTTGCTGCTTCAGCATAAGAGAGGGTTTTCTAGACTTCGTAGCCGATGCCAATCTCGCCATATCGCCCCCTTCATCCCTCCGTGCTACCTCTGGCAGGACCTCATAGATATCGGACCGACGGAGGGACGCCGGGTCGACGACAGCTGGCCGCGCAGCGCCTGCCCGGGATGCCGAAGATTTTGCCGCAAAGCTATTGCTGGCGATGGAAGTGTCGGGCTCGTTCTGAGCAAGGCTGGCGGCGCCGGACGAAATGGAAGAGGACTGGCTGGCGAAGCTGCCCCGCGGATCCGGCAGCGAAGGACCGACGGGGTTCGAGAGCTCGGCGTTCCGCAGTAACCAAGACAGGTGGTCGGCGAGGTTATTCCGCGTCATGAAGGCGGATTGGAGCAGTGTCCGCGTGTTGTCCCGCGGGCATTGGCGCTTGCGTCTCGCTGAACTGTGCCCCGATGTGTAGGTTCGTTGTCTATCGGGGTATTTTGGCGGCTGAGTGACGAAAGGTGTGGTTACGTACTCCGAGTGCCGTTCGAAGATCCATGGTACAACACCAAAAGCTGCTTCGCGGGGGCAGTCACGTCCCTGCAGTCGCGTCTCCACCTTTGGGGGGGGGGGGGTCGCGTCTCGCCTAAGCAACGCTGTAATTGATTTGTGGCAGCTGGTAGCCACGATCTGGCAGCTGCCACTCGTTTATTGTAGGGCGCCAGCACACGCGCGTGATCCCGCTCAGCAGCCGCCAGCGGCTTCAGTGCCTCGCTTCGTAGAAAGTGCACAACTTCATACGAAGGCAGTGCCGAGAATTGCTCCTGCGAGCAAAGTTATGCTTCGACTATTCTCTGAATTGAATAAATCTATCTATATTATTATTACTATATTTTTATCCCGAAGATGGCTTGCGACGAATGAATCCCCACGCGGTGTGGGACGGCGCTATCCACTTGAGCCTCCTTCAGCCCTTTCCAGAGAGCCCCCGTTTCTCGACCTCCCTACTCACCCGCCCAGAGATCTATATATTCTGTAGGGGGCACGGCACATATCCATGTCGATCCGGCGCTCATAAACGAGAGGAAGTAGTAACAAACAATGCAAAACGTGTCTCCAGATCCAGTTGAACAGGCCCCCGCTAAATTCACGAAAAAAACGCACCAACCCAAACAGCAACAGCGATAGCAAAAGCAACGCGTCCGGCACCACGTTCGTTCGAGAAACGGAGGTGCCAGGGTCTGGAGTATGCCAGCTATACTACCTCCTTCTGCGGCTTCCTCGGCTCCTTGGACTCCTGCGGCTCCGTGCTGTTGAAGAAGTACATGACGGAAACCAGCAACTTGCCCGCGCCTGAGATGATGATGGCCGGCGGCGAGCCGATGCGCTTGTATATCAGGGCGCCGAGCAGCGAGCCGGCGACCAGCGAGGCGAGGAAGGCTATTCGCCTCGTGCGGGGCCTATTCTTCAGCACGAACAGGTTCGGGTCGATCATGAGATCCACCCAGGCCGCTGTGGCCATAGCCGTGCTGATCTCCGTCATGGCCAGTGACCTCGACTGGACGACCTGGCTGCCCGCCGCGAAGGCCAGGAGCCCGATGATGGCCAGCGTCATGCCGCTTTGCAGCTCGACACCGTGGACCCACTGCAGGGCGCCGGCGAGGAAGACCAGGCACGTCTGAAACAGGTTGCACACGATCAGGTACAGGCGGCACCGCGGCCCGACGAGATGGCTGAGCTGCCCCGTCGCCCACCCGGCGGCGAGGAACAAGCCCAGCGCCACGCAGATGTTCGCCGTGACGAACATGACGCCGTTGAACTCGGGTATCGCCGCCGCGATCATGAGGAAGACGGTGTTGCCCGTCTGGTTGGACGCGAAGCAGTGGAAGTCGGGGAACGACACGGCATCTTTACGTCTTCCCGTCAGCTCCCTGCAGTTGTGGGATATATAAGCGTCGAGGCTCATAACTGCTCACCTTGAATACCCGTGCAGATCGTCAACAGGAGCAGCTCCACTTCGACGAGGGTGGATGATCGCACAGGGGCTATCAGATATTTCCATGCCCTCGACAGGGTAGCCTCGGTGGCGGCTGGGGGCGGGCCACCGTAGGCCTTCTCAGAGGCCGGCGTGGTCGGCATAGCCGCCTGGAAAGACCTCTCTGAATCGAACTCCATTTCGGAGGAGCACAGTGGAGGGAATGCGAAGGTAACAACGGCAACAAAGCCTTATGCGGCGAGTGGACTAAGGGAAGGTCTAGCCAAGAAAATTGGTCGGCGTGACGATGACGATAGTGGACAGGGTCGATTACCCGGCGTAGCGAGGGACCTCCCGGTCATTTATCAAGATGATGAACTAGGGAAAAACGAGAGGTACCGGCACCGGCCGGGGTGTACGGCGTACGGTGGTCTGTGAGTGGTCGTCTGGAAGTACAAGAAGCGGTCGAGATCCCTTCTCTGTACGAAGCCGACCTGGTGCCGACAGCGATACGTGTATGACCGCTTGACCACGGCCAGCACTGAGAAGGGGGGCGGAGGCAGGCGCGGTATCCACTCCGACACCCGATACCTTGGACCGTGGTGGATCGGGGGTGGAACGCTTTCCACATACCGCGTGGAATGCATAGATCCGCCCACAGACCGGTCCGGCCGCTACGAGTTGCGAGGATGCGCCAGGGAAGTGACCGGCGGCCTAGGTTTACGGGTATGTATGTACCCTAGTCTACACGAATGGGCAGCGGCACCACCTCCGGACGAAAACGGAGGACGGGATGGGCGGGAGAAGTTCAAGAAAGAGTTGGTAGGACGGTGCAGTACATGCTTGCTGGGCCCGTGCGGCCCTCTGCGTCTCGGTCAGCCCTATTCACCGGGCTCGAGCACCTTGGTCATTTACTATGGAGAGCCGCAATAAGAAGAAATGAACCCGACGCAGGGGGGAAAACCCGGGAACCCGTCTAGGGTTGGCTGGAGATGATGACTTCAAGAGAGCGGAGTGGCGATCGTGGACACGCCAGCTCGGCGAAAATCTCTGCTCGGTCCACCACGACGCACGGAACGCTGCGACGCGGCAGATGGGACGAAAACATGATGCTTGTTCATCCCTAGCTGGTGCGCAGTTCGGCAACGGCACGGGCTCGGCGCCGCGGCCGCCCACCCTGCAGAGCTTGACTAGTACGGCACCGGCACCCGGAGCGGATCCCGGTGGATCCGGTATTCGGCTCGGGGTGGGCCCCGGCCCCAGCGTCAGGATCCCCATTGGCCCCCAAGACGCTTCCGGCTGCCACCGACTGCCGCCGCCGTGCGCCGTCGAAGCGCCGTCGGTAAGCCAAACCCGACCTACATATAACTGGCTCCCTGCGCCTCGCTGTCCTACGTACCGACTTACCGGACCGCCTCTTATCGGAGTGTCTGGGCAGGTGGTTGACGGGAACCAGCCTGCAGCATGCATACCGCAACGTGCGAGGTGAACCCGCAACGGCCAAGTCAGCTCTCCTCCGACGGCCGAATCTCAGGAGACCTAGGGTAGCACCAGAGGAGTGCGCGAGCCCACGAGACGGGAAAGAAGAGACCGCGTGCGTCGTCGTCATCCAAGGACTTCGGGTGAGGAGCATGGATTGGGTTTCTGGGTGTCCTGCGCGGACGGAGGACGGCGCGATCCCGCCATTCTATTCCGCACTGCTCCGATACAGCGGTGAGTGAAACTCGTTGCTGCCTTGCTCGGGATCCTGTCGGAACGGGAACGCAGCTTGGCAATCTCACCCCGTCGCACGCCGAGTACAGTCGGTATCTAATGCACCAAATACCGAGGACTGCGTAGGTTAACGCCAATAGCAAGTGTTTCTAGGCTCTGACCTTCTGCGCACGGCACCGCTACGAGTTCGGCATGGCACTGCAGCAAGATCAGAGGAACCTGTAAGGCTGACTGGCATCCGGGACTCCACGCGCCTTCAGCCACCTCGCGGTACTAAGGCGTGCAAGGGAAGTCCTCGGCAGATATAGACCAGAAAGTGGCGTTTGCGGCTGTGCCAAGACTCGGCAGCCCTACCGACGTTCTCGCTTTCGTAAGGTAGTTCCAGTTCTGGGCATTTCGGCGCCTTCCGCTAGCATTGAGCATCTCCGTGGGATCAAGCCCTACGGATAACCAGCCCGCGAACTGGAGCTGCGGACTCTGGATTTGATTGCGGATGTGCGCCGTGGGGGTACGGCAACCGGCCGCGCTAGTGCGCGCGCTCACAACGCCTCAACCGCCACGGGCACGTTTAAGTACCTAAGCAAGCTTATATGTGCCAGCGTTGATAGGGCGGCCCCTTGACACATTTCCGTTTTTCAACCCTCTATCGTCAATCCGCCCAACCAACGGCAATCAGCTCCGGTTAGCGCCCCTATTCTGCACTGACCCAGGGACCTCCTGGTCTCTAGCGTACTCCTGAGCCTCTCGAGGAGTTCTTGATTGAATAAAATCTGGCTCCGTAATTTTTGGGGCAGTATCTTAGAGTTATGTTTAGATATGCTGTGTGTTGTAGATACGAGTGGGTCCGGTCTGTAAGTACCTAAATATATACCTCCTTATCTGGCGACAGAATTGATGTCGCTGATGCCCTTCGCGAGGCTCTCGGCCATCCTGAGTGCTGGAAATCCTCCTCTCCCTGGTGTAAGCCGCAGACATCCAACGCCGTCTTAGGACGGTTGCTCTCCTCTTCCCTTTCCCACAGCAGCCGAGAAAGCTGCTTCGACCCCGCTAAGGGCCACGTAGCAGGCTCTGGATGGCATTGTTGCAAAATTTCGGATCGAGACCGCCATAAGGATCGGCCGAGAACTTTCTCCGCATTTTCGAATGCGTTACGGGCGTCTCGTCCTTAGTGGTGGGCTTCCTGATCTGCGAGTCGTCCTCGTCCTCGCCCCCGGCTCGTCCTCGCTCCCGGCTCGTCCTCGCTCCCGGCTCGTCCTTGATCTCGGGCTCCTCGTCTTCGGCCTCGAGCTCCTCCGTAGCGGCCGCTAGCGTTTCCTTGTGCATCAAGTAAGAGCTCACGATCCCCATGAACTGGCTCGGCGTACACCAGGTCAGCGCCTTATCAACAGCTTTGATGAGCTCCACATGTCTGCCGTCGCGACCCGGAAGCGGAGCCTTCTTGTTCGGAGGCATGATAGCGAGGAGGCTGGGCGGTGCCGTAGTAGAATGTCTGGTCGGGCCCTGGTGGTAAATGCGGTTGCGGTCGATGATAGCCGCGGGTGATAGAGGGGTTGCTGTGGGCAGGAAGAAAAGCAGGTGGCAGAAGCAGCAGCCAGGCCATGTTTATATGGCGCAGTCCAGCCTGGACAGAAAGTCCGAGGTTCTTCCACCTCAGCGCGTCCTTATAACGGGCTTCTAAGAGAAGTCGAAGGCAGCGCGAAGGCAGCGCGCAAGCAGCGTCGAGAAGCTTGCGGGACAAAACGAGGCAATCCTGAGGCGATTCTGGCGCTTGCTGCTTTTATCGTCGTGCTTTTACTACTATCTAGAACAACATCGCCCAAGGTACCTGGTATACGGAGAATAGCCAGTGCGACTCAGTTCGTCGATACGACCGACTCCTGAGCGTGACGGCCAGGAACGGGACAGTCAGGAACGGGCTACATTGGGCGCGGTTCAGGGCGAAAATGCTGGGGGAGTGCATTCCTCTCAGTCACGGCAGTATAAAGGCATCGACTGAGCTGCCTTCTCCTCTACCGGAATGTTCTTCTCTTTGGCTTGCTGCAGTGGTCAGCAATTGCAGAAGGCAACCACACAGGAACCACACAGGTCTTGCCTGATGCAAGGTGATTTGTGGGCAGGCGTCAATTTTATGTCAGCGCTACTTGGTCCTGCTTGTAAAATTTTGGTGGGGATTGCTGGTTATCTTGTAGTGGCCGGCTCGATTTGGTTAGAACCAGTCCCAATAATCTCCCCTTGCCCCGCCTCCTCGAGCCTGACTCCCGGCTACCGATTTACTAATATCTTTCCTGGAAGATATCCTCAGCCCCGTCGAGCTATTATCAGGATCTCCATCGTGATAAGATACATGAATGACGAACGAAACGACTCAGACGGTCCACGACGATGGCCTCTCGCGCGTTGGGCCTCCTCGGTCCTTGCGACCAGGAGGAGCCGTGCCGTCTTCGCCCAGACCTCGCACTAAAATCGTGTCGACGTATCCAGTCAGTTGGAGCAGCCGCGCCGACGGAAAGGCTAAGACAAGACAGATAAGCAGCTGACAGACAAGCACAAGGCATGGCGAAAGGCACGACAAAAGGAGGCACGTCCAGCATCGCCGACTCATGTACTATGACGCGTACTGCCCAGACGGTGCCGTCGTCTCCCGCGGAGATCAACAGTTCACAGCAGATCGGGCCTATCGACGGTCTCGTTCAAGGATCGAGGGTCGTCTCCGTTTCCTTATCTCTTCGCGGTGGGTCTCGCCCTGGTATTATCTTCCAACTTCCAGCCTCGATCCAGAACGCGCAGGAGATAAGGAGTTTCGCTGTCCAATGACACGCCTTGCCGTCCGCAGCCTGTTACACCCACAGAGGGCCCCGGGGGCGCATGGGCCGGGGTGCAGCTGCGATAAGGCTTTTCTCAGTGCTACCGCACTGCTTCGGACGCACACCACGCCGTAATACGCCCCTTTCTCTCGCGGATACCAGCATACGCGGTGCACTACTATACCGGCTGGCAGCTTAGGGCTGAAAGACGGCTGTGGGGGTGCCTGCGCTCCGTGGGAAAGTCGGCCAGCCAGCGGGCCAGCCTCTCTGCCAGCGGCAGCGACAGTGGCAGTGGCAGTGGCAGTGGACGTTGTCCCCTTATCACGCTACCTACCCCCCCAATGTCCAGGAGTCTCAGCAGTGTCGAAGATGTCATCGAGGCCTACAGAACGGTTTATTCACAACGCTGAGAGGTCGACTCTGCTACGACAAAGCGAGGAGAGCGTTGTCGACGGTAGCTTTACCGTGTCAGATCCGTTCCCTACCCAGTAAGTCTCGCTGGTCATCGGAAAGACCCCCGCCCATCCGGTAGCTCTCGATTCCCATCTACATTGCCCACGGAGAGGACTTGGGCAGAGGTACCTACCTACCTACTTCTCTACTGCTTACACGCTCAATACCATACAGTCGCGAGTCTGCTGAGAGGAACTGCCCCTCCTCTCCCTGCCCCCTCCTTCCCCCCGGAGTCCCCCTTACCCTTTTCCTGCGGCTAGACTCTCAGTGGTCTCGTGGGAGAGCCTAGGAGCCTAGGCCCCGAGCTGTCAACGTCGTCCTTCAACCTCGCTTCCGAACTGGCGGAATCCCGTCGGAGGTTTAGGTCGCACGAGGTAATCCTGAGTCCTTCCTTCACCTCATCCTTCATCTTCTCTCCGCTCTGCAGATTTGTTATCAGGATCGGCAAAGCCAGCGCCCAACCGGACCCAGCTGGGCCCAACCGGCCCTAGCAGGAAGGGAGTCACCCCCCCCCCCCCCAACGTGTAAGTCGATTCGCCCAGGCTATAGGCCCAGGCTCCAGGCCCAACCAGAGCCGCCACGGCAGGTTCCTATCCCACTATTACCACTACCGCCAGTGTGGCAGCTGATGTAGCGAGCATCTCCGAGCCGGAGGAGAGCATCGTCTAAGACGTATCGGCGGGCACGATTTCTCCCGAGACCCCCACAAGGATGCCCAGCCTACGGATGGGCAACCCGGGGGATGGGAGAGGGAGGGGGGCGGATCACCTCCTAGACCTCCTGGGACTAGCGCGACGCGGGTGGCTTGCAAGTCCGGAGATGCATCAACCGCCAGAAAGATGGAGTCGCTAATCTCAGTTCTCGTCTACAGCTTCGAGCGTCCTCTCGGGCGGACAGGCAAGGTGCATATGACACGGGGCAGCTTGTGCTTATAAGAGTCGGATCGCGTCCCTGTTAGACTGTTCCCACACCGGCCGTCATAGGTAGAACAGGACAGCACGGACTAGGGTTTCAGACCGTGGCTACTGCAACTCTGGTTTCTGCATCTCCGTACACTCAGGCCTCTGCTAGTACTCTCCCTCGGCGAGGTTCAGAGAAAGTCCAGAGAGAAGTTCAGAGGGAGGTTAGGAGAAAAACAAAGGCGTCCATCATGGCCTTCTTCACGCTCTCCACCTTGTGGAGGGCCCCGGAGGTCAACCCGATCAACCGGAAGGCCCACTCGATCCCGTTCCTCAACCCCATCAACATGTACGGCCGCGTCTTCTTCTTCTCCTGGTTCGGCTTCATGATCGCCTTCTGGGCATGGTACGCCTTTCCTCCTCTGGTGAGACTCAACCCTCCCTTCAGTACCACCTTTCTACCGGGTTATCACTGTGTCTCTAACTCCGATGTTGCGACTCCGCCTACTAGTTGACCGTCACTATCAAGGACGACCTGAAGCTCACGGCTGCGGAGGTTGCCAACTCTAATATCGTCTCTCTCTGCGCCACGTTAGTCCCATCCATACACAGTCCACCTCTCGAGCAACCGGCTTGCGGATGCAGTGCTGACCTTGTCCCTCGCAGCCTTCTCGTGCGCGTCTGTGCCGGCCCCCTATGCGACCAGTTCGGCCCGCGGATCGTCTTCGGCGGCATCCTCCTCCTCGGCGCGCTGCCGATCGGGCTAGCGCCGCTGATCCACAACGCGTCCGGCCTGTACACGATCCGGTTCTTCATCGGCATCCTGGGCGGCTCGTTCGTGCCATGCCAGGTCTGGTCGACGGGCTTCTTCGACAAGAACGTGGTGGGCACGGCCAACGCGCTGACGGGCGGGTTTGGCAACGCCGGCGGCGGCATCACATATTTCATCATGCCGGCCGTGTACGACTCGCTGGTGCACATGGGCTACGCCCCCAGCCCGGCCTGGCGGCTCACCTTCCTCGTGCCCCTCGTCATGATCATCGCCACCGGCGTGCTCCTGCTGCTGCTGTGCCCGGACACCCCTGACGGCCGCTGGGCCGACCGCGAGGTGCACGCGAGCCAGAACCTCCAGGCGCACATCGGGTTAGCCCCGGCCGTCGCGGGCAGCGGCGTGGTTGAGGTCCCCGGCGGCATCGCGGACAAGGCCGCGGCCGAGATCGGGCGGGACGGAAGCGAGGGCGAGTACGACGAGAAGAACGCGAAGAACGCGAAGTCGGCGCGCCCTCGGCCATCCCCCCCTCTCTCGGCCGTGCCGTCGCGGTTCGCGCCCCGGGCAGGCGATCACGAGGCGGCGCTGTCGCGGCAGGAGATGGTGGAGACGGCGAAGGGCGAGGTGGTGGCCAAGCCGAGCGGCCGGGAGGTGGCCGCGGTGGCGCTGTCGCCGCAGACGTGGGCGCTGATCCTGACCTACATGTGCTCGTTCGGGTGCGAGCTGGCCATCGACGCGGTGCTGGCGGCGTACTACCTCAAGAACTTCCCCGGGCTGGGGCAGACCGGCTCGTCCAACTGGGCCGCCATGTTCGGCTTCCTCAACCTGGCCACGCGGCCCCTGGGCGGCGTGGTGGCCGATCTGCTGTACAACTACGGCGGGCGCAACCTATGGCTCAAGCGTGGCTGGATCACCGTGTGCGGCCTCTTCTCCGGCGCCGCGCTGATCATCATCGGCCGCGTCGACTCGCGCGCCGAGCCGACCATGTACGGCCTCGTCGCCCTGGCCGCCATCTTCCTCGAGGCCGGCAACGGCGCCAACTTCGCGCTCGTGCCGCACGTGCATCCCTACGCCAACGGCGTCGTCTCCGGCCTCACCGGCGCGGGCGGCAACCTCGGCGGCATCATCTTCGCCGTCATCTTCCGCTTCACCGGGGGCGGCACCGACTACGCCAAGGCCTTCTGGATCATCGGCGTCATCCACATCGGCGTCAACCTCGCCGTCGGCTGGGTGCCCCCCATCCCCAAGGGCCAGATCGGCGGCCACTGATCTTTTCTTCTATCACACATGGATCGCGCAGCGACAAATAGGAAATGGGGGAAAACAGGACTTTGTATAAGCCAGCCGTATGGAGTATGGATACAGGTACGGTCATAGGTATGGATATGGGCATTTTCTAAGTCACCTACCGGTTGGCAGGTAGTCAAGGGGCAAAAAAAGGGAGAATGGATATCCAAGCAGCTACGAGGCTGCAGGCGCTTTTTCCTGTCTCCTTTCCCATTCTGCTCTTTTTTTCGTTTTATCTGGTGTAGCGAACATGACTTTTTCTTTCCTTCCGGTAGCCTTGATATCAATTACACGACAATGTGGGATACAAGACTTACCTATGTACTTACTGACAAGTGCATGTTCTTACTGACAAGTGCATGAGTCTAATTTACTGCTGCAATCTCGTGCTCTGAGGCGTCAGCTTTCATCATGCTGTATATCACCCAGAAGGTATACCTAAGTAGCGGCCTAGATAGGCGTGTAATAGGGACCTGGGTAAGATACTTGGTTTCCCCATATCCTTCCGTGTACTCCCTCGAGATAAGATCGTACTGAGTACTACCTCCCTACTATGCTGACAACACTGTACGGATCACCTGCTCGGCGAGTTCGGGTGGAAAGGGTGGGGGGCAGTTGACATGGCCACTTTCGCGGGGTGATTTAAACTGAACTAAACTAACCTTCATCGCGGGCGGTCTAGACCGTCCCTCTCCGTACTGGGTATGGGTAGGTAGTCCACTGAGGCTGATCAAATACGAGCCTTCTTTGTACAGCATCCTTCGTTCTTCGTACACAGTGGAGCAGTCGGATGTGTGGAGCTGCTGAAACCCGTGATCCGTACTCCGTACTCCCCATTCCTGTCACGACTCGATCAGGCCAAGACAAGGGTACAAGATAAAGTTAAGCTACTTGACCTACCTGTCTGTGCTGTGCCAAGGTGACATCTCGCAAGTGACATGACATATACGGGGTAAGGGTAGGCAGTGCCAAGTACATGCCGCCTTCCTACTTGAACCTCTAGGAAAGCAAAATCCCGCGAGCACGGCAGGGAGGTGTGCATGCGAGTAAAAGGTGCCGCTTGAAATTCCCGGTACGAGCAGGCATGCTGCGGTCCAAGGAGGGGGGGGAGGGGATTATGAATTAGGTAATTTTGGAATGTATGTAGATTATCGGGCAAATGCGCATGACGAACGATCAACTCCCGCTTCGTGGTTTAAAAGATAATTTTTCCCACACTCCAAGCAGGTTGCCCCTAGCATAAACACGCACGTGGTAGAAGAGAACAGGAACAGAGAGGAAAAAAAAAAAGGCCGAGATGATCTCTAAAAACAGTACGAGGATTACTTTAGTTGACCCGACCATGCACCATCCATGCATGCACGAAGATGAAACACAATGCAATGCTAGATCCGACCCTGTGCCTCGCCCCACCCATTCGCTTTCCCATCATGTTTCTTCCACAACCATCCCTGGCCGCGGCGTCGGGAAAGGAGCTGATTTACAGGAATAGAGCCATGGCCAGGCCGCCGAGCAGAGCCGCCAGAGAGCCGGCACCGACAGCAGAGGCGCCGCTGGTGGTCACGGCGGTGGGCGCCGCCGAGGTCTTGGAGCCCGACTCGGTGGCTCCAGAGGCGTGGGCCGTGGAGGTGAGAGTGACCTTGGTGCCGGGGTAGACGGCGGTGGTGGACAGGTTGCCGGCCGGGGTCACGGTCGACAGGGTGGTATGGGCGGCCGACGTGGAGTAGACCTTGGTGACGGAAGCGCTAGTCGAGGCGGCGTACGTGCTCGTGCTGCTGCTGCTGCTGCTGCTGCTGGCCTTGGAAGTGGCGCCGGCGCTGCTGGTGGCGGTAGAGTTGCCGCTGCCGGCCTCGGGGGTGATGTGGAAGGGGAACGAGTACTGGAACACGGACGCGTCGGAGTCGAGCGCGATCTTGATGCCGTACGTGGCGTCCTTGCCCAGGGTGGAGTCGACGGTCCACGCGAACTTGCCCGCGCTGTTGGCGACGCCGGCTTTTTTTTGGGGAGGTCTCGTTAGCGATGTGGCTGCCAGGTGGCTGGCACGCTGGCTATAGGGTGGGTACTCACTCTTGATAGTGCCCACGGGCACGAGGGTGGCCGGGTCGGCACCGCCGATCAGGGAGATGGTCACGGTGCCGGTGTGGTCCTTGCTGGGCTCCCACACGATATCGTAGGTCGAGCCGGCGGGGACCTTCTCGTCCTTGGTGGGCTTGTCAATCGGGTCAAAGCCCGCCGTCTGGGCGAGAGCGGAGCTGGCGAAGGCCAGGAAGGCGGCGGCGGAGACGGTGAAGCGCATTTTGCCTTTTTGTTGTATGGGGTTGAGAAGTTATTCGGGCCGGGAGAAGAACAGAACGGAAGATCGAGAAGACACGAGAACGACTTGCGCTGTATCCCTTCAAATGAGTGACAGGAGAAGGCAGACGGAGAATGAATATTCGGTCTGGAAGTGGGAGCAGGGTAGGTAGGGCTGGCCACGAAGGGTATATATGTTGCGGGGGGGAGGGAAGGAGCGGACGGGCTGCTTGGCACGCAAGACAGACACACACGGGAAACTGAGTTTTTCACAGGGCAGAGAACGACAAGTGGTCGGCTGATACGAAGGAAGGAAGGAGGGAAAAAAAAAACCGATTGCGAAAAAGTGAAGAGGAGGAGGGCGATAAAAGAGAGCGAGAACGCCCCATGCGGGCGTGCTGGCGTGCTGGCACACCACTTACCAAAAAGGCACTTTGCCGGGGGCACCGCCGCCGCTAGGGCGAACTGTGCCGTTGGTGTGCGTCTGGCGCCATGGGAGCGCGGCCCATACAACAAGGACGAGGGGAGGCAGGCGAGCAGGCAGAAGCCGCCTCCTGACTGCAAAGTCCTCCGTAATCTCGCCGGTCTAGCTCGAGGGAAAAGAAGCGCGGTGCCACCCCTGCCCATGTCCCCGGGCCCCCCTCCATCGACCGGTCCTCTTGGCCGCGAGATCGTGCGGCTGCGAAAGGGGGGGTTTGTGGGTGGTGGCGGACGGTGGAGGGACCGGCCAGGGGCTCGCACAGTTTAAAATTGCGCTACGTGAAAAGAGGAAATGAGACGGCTCCCATGCGCGGCCGTGATTCGCTGGCAGCGGGTACCTCCCTGCTCTGTGGGCCATGCCCCTTGCAGGATCAGCCAGCCTCCTCCTGGACGAGCGACAGGTTTTTGTCGGGGTTGGTGGGTGTGTGCCTGGTAACTGGGTGGGTGCCCTGGCGCGCCTGGGCCGCTGAGCGCACAGGGCTGAGCCACAGCGCGTGCATCAAATGGAACGTTTGACCCAATCGAGAAGGGTAGAGTCCCCTCAGCGAGCCACAGTGGGAGCGGCGGCGCTCTGGTGCCTGGCCCTTCTCACAGCGTGGACACAATCCTCAGCGGACTCAGCGGACTCAGCGGACTCGGTGGACGCAGATGGGGTCCAACAGACCCAGACCGCCCGTCTAGTCGCTTGCTCTTTCAGCCGTCGGCGCTGTCGGCGCGTTCGGGCTTTGGGAGCCGGCGGATCGAATGGATCAGCGCGCTGCTTGCCCAGCTGGCAATGAAGCTTAAATGACCACTGACGGCCTCGAAGCGAATGCCCCGAAAAGCGCCGTCGACGGCCCCTTTCCAATCAACTTTCTCCGCACGAGCCAGACGAACAGGTACGCAATCACGACTGTGTTACTCCGTACGGCGTGGGCATGCTTCTGCCGCCTACTGGACAGCGCGAGCCGAGGAGGCCCAAGGGGGGCCAGAACATTGTGGAATTGGAAGGATTGCGAGGTCCCCGTCCGCAATTAAACAGAACTTGTTTTCTCGTCGCCAACGGACTTCTCCGTGCATTACCTGAAGCCGAGCCGCAAGGACCTCGACTTGTAAGCACAGCGCAGCCGATGCTGACACCCAGCGAGGTCAAGCATTCTTTGCCCAAGCAACAGCCGTCATGCAGGCCGGCGGCTGAGCACAAACGGGGAGGGCGAATGTCACGCCCAGGGCTGACGAGGTGTGCACACCATCGTGCACGCCATCGCTGCCGCTGCTGGGGACGCACCTCTCGGGGCACTGGAGGGCGTACGAAGCACATTCCCCCTCAGCTTGGGCTGACTTACCGGCTATCGAAGCCTCCAACATCCCTCTAGAGCAAGGCGTCAGCAGCTTGATGCGACCGCCGAGAGACGAAACTTGGCCCGACCGAACCCTCTTCCGGAGGCGAAGGCGGCGCTGACGATGCTGAGTACGGTCAGAGAGGGAGGAACACGGCCCGAGAGACGAATCTTGTACATGTCGGCAACGGCAACGAGGTTTGCCTTTGTCCTACCCTCCCCCTCCCCAGGTATTAATCTCAGGATTCAGCCTGGCATGTGGCACAGCACCACGCGTGCCTGCGTCGCCCAAAAAAAAAAAAGGCGCCGCTACCCGTCCGTACCTCCCGTCAACCGCAAGCGTCGCCACTGTGCGGGAGGAAATCGGGTTGTCTCGCGCGCTTTGCTCAAGATGTAGGTACGCCGTGGGTAGTTGAAGTGGCTATCCGCCCTCCGACGCAGCCTTACGCTGTGCAACGCCCGTTTGACGTTATTGCGCCGATAATTCCTCGTCATTCTCGCAATCGGGCTAACTATTCATTCGTCTTACACGGGATGCCCCTGTTCCAACCCGCGGTTGCTGCTATGCAGTAGCTACAAGCAGCTAGAGGTAAGGTACCTAACCTACCTTACTTGTACTAGGAAGAAACTTGTTACATACTCCGTGCCCCGTTCTGCCGTGCGGATCTTCCTCGCCCCTGGTCAAATCTCCCTGAAGTCGATATGATACATAAACCCCTCCCGACATTTACTTCCGCGGAGCAGCGAGATATTGTCGCGGATGGCTGCCGGAATACAACGCCATGTCAGCAGCCTAGCCCAGCTCAGCACGCAGGAAAGAAGAAAGGGTCTGTGAAAGAGCGTGACGAGTGAAGTACAAAAAAAAAATACTCACGACCCTCCTTATTCTTCGCCTGCAAGTGCGCATGCAGACTCTCCCACCCAACTAGTAGCTTCACCGCCGTAGACCTCGGGCCGTCCACCACAGCGACGACATCGTTGCGCACGCTCTCGCCCACCGCGGCGCCGCGATACCCCGCGGGCGGGGCGTCGTCCGTGCGCGTCGCGAACGTGCGCACATCGTCCGCGAAGCCCGGCGCGACGCCGTAGCCCGAGAACACCTCCGTGCAGGGACTGTCGGCTAGGAGGGCCCGGACGCTGCTCTCTTCCGGGAAGGTGTACACCTCTGGCGGTGGACCCCTGGCCACCGAGAGGGACCGCACGCCGGCTACAAAGGGCGCGAACGCGGGCGAGGCGACGAACGCGGCTTCGTCGGCGGCGGAGCGCCAGACTGCGAGATGGTAAGTACGGGTTAGTAAGTGCCGGCTTTTAATCTCCTTTTTCCCCAGCCGCCAGAATATCTCACGTACGAACTGCATGCACCCCAACGCTATCGTTCTCCTTCTTCCGCCCAAAGTACTGCCCCAGACAGCCGGGCGCTTGGCCCAGCAGATCCCGCGTGATCTCGGTCCACAGCCGATGCGCCTCCGAGCCGGCCTGCTCAACCAACGCATCTTCCCGGAGAAAGATCACGGCGAACTCGACGACTACCGTCATTGTTTTTGTTTCAATTTTTTTTTTCAAGGCGTCCCGGTCTGGGGATGTTGAACACTTCGGTTTTCGGTTTGTAAGTTTGCGGTGGCGTGATTTTGAGGAGTTTGAGCAAGTCAGTAATGATGAGTACGTACTGAGGACGTACATAGGTACCATTACCTATTGCGTCACGGCTGAGCTAACACAGCGAATGAGCGGGAGCCCACCACCGTGGACGTCATCAGCAATACAATCATGCCCTGGAGCAACTCAACCTCAGAAACATCGATACCTTCCAACATTAAATCCTGACAACGCTGCTTCATAAACTCCCGGGACTGCCCAGTCGACCAAAATGCCTCCATCCATATATGGGTGTATGGACAAATGCTGTCACGGACGTCCTCGTACTGGAGGAGAACAGGAAGTCGCCGAAGGGCACTAAGAGCCCGCTGGTATTGGCATTTATGGACGTGCTCTGGCTATTGCACGGGACAACAGAGCAATCAGAAAACTGCATCCCGAAGCAAATCCTGCAAACGCTGTCCCCATCGTTTTGGCGAAGAAAAAAAATCAATACATAAACAGAAAAGCAGAAAAGCAGAAAGCAGAAAGCAGAAAGCAGAAAGCAGAAAGCAGAAAGCAGAAAGCAGAAGGAAGAAAGAAGAAGAAAGAAAGAAGAAGAAAGAAACAATAATAAAGAAACAAGAAGAAAGAAAGAAGAAGAAAGAAGAGAGAAGAAAGAAGAAGAAAGAAAGAAGAAAGAAGAAGAAAGAAGAATGCAGAATGCAGAAAGCAGAGAATAGAAAAGCAGAATACGATAACAATAGTGTACACGTGTCGAGAAAGGGGCTTCGAGCCGCGTTGCCGGACACGGCCTCGCAGAGACGCGACCGGCTCGTCGAGCCCGGCTCGTCGAGCACGGCTCGCGTCGAGCACAGCTCTGGGAGACACGACCAGCCCGGCCCCCCTCTGCCGATCCCGGTGAGCAACATGCGAGGTGGACGGGCAGCATGCTGATCATATACCTCCTCGGCCGAGTCCGAGACGCTGGCTTCGGAGCAAAGTAGCCTCTGCCGCGCCGAGAGCGAGAAGCTGGGGAGATTGACACCGCAAAACGGTTGTCTTGTGCGGAATGGGGCCGGCCTCCGACAGCCCCCTGCCCCGGGATGGTCCGGCATGTCGCCCTTACTATCGTGCTTGTCTCCTTCAGAAAGGTATCACGGGCGGCAAAAGAATTAGAAATCGCCCTCGACAACAGGACTCGCTGGATGCCACGGCCTAGAGGAGCCCAATTCACCTATATACACGCCTCTTGTCCCCAAATTGGGCCTTTTGGTGTCCTGCCCGGACAATCGGAGGCGGGGGCCGATCCCTTTCGTTGGGAGGGCGTCAGTAAGATTCATCCCCAGCAGGAACTAGCAACACGCTAAGCCACGTACCCGAACTCGTCTCTCCCGCCCACCTCGTCGTGATCCCGTGCTACAATTCAGGATGAATGCTGAAGAGCAAGCCGGATGACGGTCGGGCTTCTCGGCAAAGTGGGTGTTCATTCTGAGAAGACGGCGATGTGATGGTCCCACCCGCCTCCAGGCCTTTTAGTGTCCCGCCCAGGACAGACCGCGTCGCTCTGGCACTGGCGTCGCCGGCCTGCGCCTTCGCCCACTCGTCTTAACGGTCGACTGGGCATGGGTCGCCGACGGCCCCGTGGTCTGGCACACGGGGCAAACAGGGAGGGAGATACCGAGGCCTCTTTGGGGACCGTCCAAGACCTGTCTGGGCGGTCAGCCCGCAAGACTTCACTAGTCATCATGGGGATGGGCTTACAGTAGATGAGCGGGCAATGGTGTCATCCACGGAGTCCACTGGTGGTGCGGCACCGTCATACTGTCATGGTCACTCGATGCCTAGAGACGACGATCGACACCAGCAGGGCCCGACTAGCGGGTAGGGCGCCATGGAGGTCGAGTATCAGGAGGACAGAGAGCAATGGTGCAAGGAATATATGCCGGAAAGCAGGGTGCACTCCGGTTACGTGGGAGCAGGGCTGAATGCTGACGGGAAGTTGGGTGTTGAGGCGCAAGGACAAGATCCAGCAGACGAATGGTTGCTTGGGTTTTGGAGGGAAGATGGGGAGATGGAAGACCGCGTCACGATTATACAGGGGGCTTGCGCTCGACGACACGCATGCGGAAGGCACAAGCTGGTCGCGAGAGGAGCTGGGGCCACTTGCAATGGGGAAGGCAGTCGGTAGCAATCAGTAGCAGTTAGTAGCAATCAGTAGCAGTCGGTAGCAGTAGCGGCAGAAGTGTCAGCGAATAACACCGACGAACAACACCCGGTCGACAGCGACGGGAGGCAGTAGCTGCCCTCTGTCAAGTCCGCCTGCCTAGGTACTTGCGGAGCACTACTGGAGATGGACGCCATGCTCTGCGCTTACGCTCATCGCGCCTATGCTCTTCGCGCCTGCGCTCTGAGCCGTGGTTGGCAGCCTGGCCCTGGGACCAGCAGCTACCGACTAATAACTCCTAGGCCTAACCGTAAGGTCAAAAGGGCAGCGGCACTCCCCAAGTTTACAAAGAAGGGAGGAGCCTGGGGCGAGAGCCCGGGCGGTCTTTCTTAGTCGGATAGACTGCTTCCATATAGAACCTATCACCCCCTAATCGAGGAGGCGTCAAGAAGCCCTTTCCCACGGAGCCGTCCTCGAGTGGGGCGGGCCTGGACCTCGCTGC
The DNA here is from genome assembly GCA_022813145.1 of Barbatosphaeria neglecta. Taxonomy (NCBI): domain Eukaryota; kingdom Fungi; phylum Ascomycota; class Sordariomycetes; order Barbatosphaeriales; family Barbatosphaeriaceae; genus Barbatosphaeria; species Barbatosphaeria neglecta. The sequence goes on along the minus strand of JAKLNC010000117.1, from coordinate 44,483 downwards.
TGCCCACGGTGCCTGAGCGCGTGGTTGGCTGGTAATACGTGGCGGAGTCGATGAAGTCGCTACGGACAACCTGCTCGGTGCGTCACCACAGAGTGGAAGACGCACGGGTCGATTGCATCCGTCGGGCACTTGGGGCTCAGGGCCGTGGCTGCAGGTGCAGGAGCCTTCCGAGACCCGAGTGGCGGGCTGTTAGGGCGGTACGACCGGAAATCAGAAATGCCGTCGCCAGCGAGTACAGCTACAAGCACGTGCCAATGGCACCGAAGTCTCCGCCGTTCTGTACTACTTGTGCTCTGTCGATCAATGGACAAGGCGGTCCTGCTGACGGGGTGCGGGGCGAGGTGGTCTTAGGCTGTACCCGCCTAACAAGAGCCGCTCTCCGCGCGGTCCCCCCATCCGCCGTCAGTGACTGACTCGGCACTGAGTTGTACTTCCACGCGGTACCTCCATGCCGTGGAAACGAAACCGCGGCGTACCACGTACCACCTGCAGACCGCACTCGACGTTAGGTTGTCCAAACTCACCGCATCGCCCATTCAGCAAAGACCACCTCACCGCCAGACGGGCCCGAGAACCCAAATCGCGCCGCCGGCTAGTCCTGGCCCGAGTTGACGCCTCGCACAGGCACGCCGATAAAAACCACATAAATACCACCCAAGTAAGTGCAAACCCCCCCCCCCCCCCCCGGGCGCAAACGCTCTTTCGGCTCCATGGATGCGCAGTCTACCTTCACAGATACAGGTCTAGTTGCGCAGCCGCGGCTACCAGCTGACCGGAAGTGCCCCCTAGCCTTGTCTGCAGCGACCATGGAGCGTTACTGCGACCCACTCGCCTATCTTCCCGCCGAGGTCCGCGCCGGCATCCTCGAGTTTCTCGGGCCTGCGGACCTGTATGCGGCCATCCGCGCGAGCCCCTCTCTCCTCCTCGGCTTCGGATGCAGCCGGCGGACCATCCTGGGCCAGGTCGCCCGCAATGCCATCGAACCCGAGGCCATGAACGACGCCCTGGGCGTCCTGTACTGCCCTCGGTTCGAGAAAGGGTACGTCTGATCCCCGTCTCTGCCTGCTGCCTACCTGCTGCTGACCTGTGCCTCTGCCCCTTGTACAGGGACGGCCGCATGGCCGACCCGGACTTAGTCCCGCCTTCTCTCTATCAGGGGACGTACCTGGAGCGCCGGGGTGGGGCCCAGGCGCGAACGAGGATATGGGAGCTGAAGATCGCAGCGTTTCTCAAAGCACACCACACGCAATGCCACGTCTTCCCCGGCGACACCCGGGACGTGATCACGCTGCTGCGCCTCTTCCGCCTCGTCGAGAAGTTCGTGAACAGCTATGTCGTCGCCGTAGGGGCGCCGGCGGAGGCGCCCAGCCTGCCCGACTTCAGAGTCCCCGTGGACCACGTCACCAGCAGACTCACGGTCAACGAGCGCATCCGGCTGCAGAGGGCCTTCTTCCGGTACGAGCTGTGGTGCCGCCTCTGCGGGCTGTCCGAGCTGGACGTGCTGCTCGACACGTACGGGTTGGGCCTCCTCCGATACGACCGTCGGCGCGAATACGCGCTGATCAAGGCCCTGAGGCCGTCGGAGAGGGAGGAGCTCATGTGCGTGGCCCGGTATATCCACGGCCTGTACGACGGCGCCCTGCAGGCCGTCGAGAAGTCCTTCGGAAACCCGTTTCAGAACGAGATCATCCCCCTGATACACGCGCTCACCAGCCTGTCGGAAGAGCGGACGCCCGCAGACGATGTCCGCTACAACGTGATCATCCGTAGCCGGCACATGGGCGGCCTAGAGCGCTTCGGGCTCGGCTTCCTGGAGCGGTTCCTGCAGCTGAACACCGCCGTGCGCTACAGCTTCGTCAAGCTGATCCACGAGCGGCACATCTACATCGGTGGCCCCATCACTAAAGTGCGCTGCTCGCGGAACTGGCGCCACAGCGGAAGCCTGCGCGGCACCGGCGGCTGCAACGATCTCTGGAGCGTGGCGCGGCAGGACGAGCGCCTCAAGAGCCTCCTCGGCGACCACACCGAGTGGATGCGGGATCACGGCTGGGCCATCTGGGACGAGAAGCGCCTGGAGTCCATGAACTTCAGCACCTACCTGCAGATCAAGATCAAGATCAAAGACGCGGCCAACAAGTACGGCGACAACCTGCGGAGCGAGGAGAGGGGTGGACAGGGCCCGTCGCCGTCTACCGTCCCGGACTACAGCTGGGCGGACATTTCTAGCGAGTTCCGGGTGACCACCCCTGGCGCGTCCGGACGGTTCGAGCCGCGGCCCTGCATCGCTGCGCTTGCGAAGCAGACCCGCATCGAGCGCCATGCCGGCTCTCCCGGTCTCGACTTCGACTTTTCCCATTTCCGAAGCAAGTCCACGAAGCGGCAACGCCAGCTCATGGAGCTCGGCTTCCCGGATGGGTCGCCATGAGAAAGGAGAATATCGATAGGGCGGACTAGGAAGAGAACTGCTATTTGGGAATTCTGATTATGGCGGCGTTGGCGGGGTGGTCTAGCATCTTGTCTTTTTGGCTGTTGCATAGCCTAGGGCTGCTGTTGCTTATTGCTTGTTACATCCATGCTTGCTGCTTTGTCTTAGCGCCTGTATTGTATCTAGTAGTAGTTCGACTGCTACTGGTCCTCTCACCCGGGTCCCGCGGAGACGGTTGGACGATATGAACACGATGGGCTGTACGAGTAGGTACTAAGTATGTATGTATGGGCTATGTACTATTTACCAACCGGGCGGTCCCACCTGGGTGTTCCTGGGTTTCTATCTCCTCCGCGGCCTTCTTTAGCGATGAACGCATCCGTGTAAGTGTGCCCATATGCGAGGCACCTTAGTGATTCTAATCTCTACCAGGTCGGTAGGGATTTCTAGGTGGACAGTGCGTAGGTACCGGTGCTGGTCGGGCAGTGGTGAAAACAGCAGGCACGACCCTCACCCCCAACCACTTGCGCACAAACTCGCAAAAGGAGGAAGGAGCGACACAGGGAAATTTTGACCACCCCGAAAAAGGCGCTCGCGCGTGTCCACGCCCGATCTCTTCTCCATTCCTCCTTCCTTCTGCCGGGAAACGCATTCTGCCCTGTTCACCACCGCCACGTCGCGTATTGTCTCTCGAGCCATACGTCAGGATCAGACTGCTCGGCACGTCACGTACAGCCCACGATCAGAGTGTTTACCCTTCTGTCCTTTTCCATCCTGTGGATTGCACCTGCTCTCTGCGCAGTTCTTCGCCGTCACATACGTGTCAAATCTGCCCAGAGAGCCTATCTCCCTTTCCTTCCTACGCAGAACGCGGACGAAAGCCCTCCACTCGAACACAGTCCACGGCAGACACTTCCGAATCTATCTCGGCTCGCCGTCTACACCTACTTCGTACAGAGACCTACGTCAGTCATCACTCCCAGATCACCGGGAGTACCCGGACGGCCCCCAGATTCCACGACATGTCCGCCACAAAGCTTCTGGGCAACGCGTATTTCATGGGGATAAGTAATAGTTTCGTCATCGAAAGCGCGACGCGGAGGGTCATTCGAGGGCTAGATTTACGAATAGAAGCCCTCTGCGCCGCTGAGACCGAGAGACACAAAGCATTGAGTATCGACGTTGCCCAGCTAAAGCAGAGGATCGAGGACGAAGCCAAGGCCAAAGCAGAAGACATCACTGTCCTCTCGTCACACATCAAGTTGAGGCTGGATGCCGTCGAGAACATGATACGCGGCAGGGACACGGAGCTGCGCAAGGCGGTGGACCAGAAGCTAGCGGATCACATTGCGGCGATGGAGGCACGCCTCGCGCACCTGGAGGAGGAGCTCAGTCAAAAAGGCGACGACGGAGCGAGAGACCAAGAGCATAGCTTGTCGACTGGAGAGGGTCCGGCCTTGTCGAGAGGGCAGAAGGTGCCCCTACACGGCAAGCAGGACTACCCCCGGGTTCCATATTCCCCTAGCGAGGGTACTGTCACCGCCTCCGCCGCCTTCACTGAGGAACCATGGGGTGAATCGAGAGAAGAAGACGGCCATGAGGTGAATGGGCACGGGGATGATGCGTTGGCAGACCGTACGGCGGCGGCCTTCGCCGGGTACATCGCGAACAAGATGTATGAGTACGAGAGAAAGAACCTCCGGTCTGACGCCAAATTCATCCGAGCGTTCCTCGACGGCATACCGGATAAGAATTGGCAGAATGTCTTCGAGGAGCTCCTGCTGGAGCATAAGCCGAAGTTCGTCCAGGTCAACCTCCGCGCTGGGAAGCAAAAGCGCGGTGTCACCATTGCCGAGACGATGAAGTGGCGCGACGTGCTGGCCGTTATGGAAATACTGTGCCAGGTCTACCCACTCGAGGTAGTGCTTCGTGGCAGGGGTGGAAGTGGCGAGGGGGCCCCTTCTGCCTGATGATGGCCTTTCTTTCTTATTGGGGCGCTAGTAGAAGAGACACGGCGGATACATTCTTTTGTCGAAGGGACTTTCTGTTGCCCGCCATGTACACGAGAAAAGAGACACAGATACACGAGCGAGAGGGAGCAGGAGATGGCATACGATGGGCTTTTCTATTTCTCTTGTCTCTCTCTCTTTTTTTTTTTTTTTTTGGCGCCGATCGAGGAGCGAACCCACACCTCATCTATGACTACATCTGAGGAATAGTGGAAAGTTGATTGATCTGGACGGGAGTTATAGACTGAGTCCCCAACAAGCCTATGGGAGATGAGCCATAGTGGTGGACCTTATTCGAGGGACGAAGCGTATATGAACAAAGCTCTTGCTTTTGCGCTTACCGGTGACCAGCACCCATTTTATCATTTTTAACTTTTATTCCACGCACACGCATTTTTTGACGACGAGACATCCCGTAGGTGCTCATGATATTCTCGCCTCCTCCTGCACCTTAGCTGCCAATTCGGAGTCGACGTCGGCACCGGAGCCCGAGGCGTCGATGCCCGTGTGCTTGTTGATCCAGTCCAGCACCTCCTTGTGCCAGAGGAGCGAGTTCTCCGGCTTGAGCACCCACTGTGCGTAAAACGGAATGTGAGCGAGAGAGCGCCCGATATTTGACTGTACGGGAGTGGGGAAGAGAAAAAAAGGACTTACGTGGTTCTCGTCGGGGAACATGAGGAAGCGGCTGGGCACGCCGCGGCTCTGTAGGACGTTGAAGGCCGCGAGGCCCTCAGTGATGGGGAGGCGGTAGTCGAGTTCGCTGTGGATGACCTGAGGGGGGATCGAGTCAGACTGGCGTGAAGAAGAAAGAAGAGAGAGAGAAGAAAAAAAACGTACGAGCTGGGGGGTGGCCCATTCGGCGGCGAAGCGGGCGGGGTCCCAGCGCTCGTAGCTGGAACGGTGGTCCCAGAAGGTGCCGCCGAAGTCGTGGATGGGGAAGAAGAGCTCCTCGGAGGCGTACTGGTTCAGCGTGCTGAAGACGCCGTCGTGGCACACGAGCGCCTTGAACGCGCGGCCGAGGGGGTGGCCCTGGATCCAGTCTGGGTGGGGCGTAAGTCAGCTACGAGAGTAGAGAGATATATATATACGTGTAGAGAGAGAGAGAGAGAGAGAGAGAGAGAGAGAGAGAGAGAGAGAGAGAAGAGGACTGACTGATCATGTAGCCGCCGTAGGAGGCACCGAGGGCGACGGCGCGGTCGGTGTCGACGTAGGGCATGCTCTGGCGGACGTACTCGAAGCCGTGGACGAGGTCCTGGTAAGGGCGGCCGCCCCAGTCGTTACGGATGCCGTTCTGCAGGGCCATGCCGTAGCCGGTACTGCCGGTGGGATTGGGGGCGACGACGACGTAGCCCTGCTCGGCGAACACGGCCGGGTTCCAGCGCGTGCTCCAGCTGTCGGTCCAGGCGCCCTGCGGCCCGCCGTGGATAAGGTAGCACAGCGGGTACGTCCTGCCGTCGTCGGGCCGGTACCACGACGGCCGCACCACCAGCGCGTGCACCTGGTAGTCGCCCGCGCCGCGGAACCACACCTCGTCCACCTGCGACCGCGACAGCCCGAACGACCGGCCCTGCCGCGACGCCGACGACACCACGTCCAGGGCCTTGCGGTCCGGGTCTAGCACGGCGTAGTACGAGCTCTCGACCAGAGAGCTGCCGCTGAGGAGCAGCCGATGCGGCCCTTCTTTGCCCTTGCCCAGCCGCTGGACCTCGCTGACCGTGCCGTCGCCGACCAGCAGCTCGGGAAGGGCCTTGGCGTCGCCGGGCGAGGCGGGGAGCCGCCACAGCGCGCCGCGGCCGTGCCGCTCGGCCGTGACGTACAGCGAGGCCCCGTCGTGGCTCCAGGTGATGGCCTCGGGCCGCGCGTCCCAGCCGCCCTCGCCGTCCTCCGTCGCGTAGAACTCCTGCACCTCCTTTCCATTCTCGTCGTCGTCGTCTCCGCCGCGCAGCTTGTCCACGTCCGGGACGAGCAGCAGGCGCGGCTTGTCGCTCTCGTACTGCGGCGCGCGCATGCGGGTGAAGGCGAGGCGGCGCCCGTCCGGCGAGAAGACGGGCGCGCCGCTGTACCCGCCCAGGCCCAGGTGGTCCGTCCGGATCTTCTTGGGGCGCGTCGCTGCTGTTTCTTCTCCCCCTTCTCCCTCTCCTCTCCCTGCTTCCCTCGCGAGGGACGGCAGCGGCACAAAGTACACGCTGGACACCGTGTGCGTGGCCGGGTTCAGGCCGGGGTCGCGCGACACGAAGGCGATGCCGCGCGGGCCGAGGTCGAAGTCGCTGGCGCCTCCGAACGGCGGCACGGGACACTGCAGCCCCGAACCGGCGAGGACGTTGACGAGGCCCGGCTTGGCGAGGGTGTAGGGCTTGCTGCTGCTCTCGCTGCTGCTCTCACTGCTGCTCTCGGTGGGCTGTAGCCGGCCGTACCACACCGCCTGCGTGTTGGGCGTCACATACGCATCCCAGTGGCGCACGAACAGCGAGGTGTACACCTTGCCCGTCGTGTGCGACTTCTTCTCCTTTTCCGGGTTGTGCAGCGCGCCCGACGGCGTGGCCGGCGCCGACACGGCGATGGCCACGGAGCCGTCGGGCAGCGGCAGCGCCTTCAGGTTCGACAGCCCCCCGTCGAAGGAGTGGATCTCCTTGGGCCTGGGGGACGCGAGAGAGGGCCGTCAGTGGTCAAGGTGAAGTGAAGGGAGAGCGAAGGGGACCCGAGAAGAAGAGAACACACTTGGCATCGCGGTCGTAGGCGTCGACGAGCAGCAGGGCCGTGGTCCCCTTCTCGCCGCCCTTGAGGACGAGGAACTCGCGCTCGCCGATCCAGGTCGGCTCGCTGTAGTCCGGCTCCTGCAGGACCACGGTCGACTGGCCCGACGCGATGTCCAGCACCCGCACCTGCGACGTCTTCTCGTGCTCCTCGAACGAGTACGTCGATACCTTGGGGTTGTTTAGTTTATTACCATTCCTCACTGTAAGGTAACCATATGCCAGACACGGGTTGGCAGTACGTACAGTGTACAGCACCTTCTCTCCCGTCGAGTTGGGACTTCCCGAGGACCGGCGCGGCGCGGCCAGGAGCACCTCGGGCGTGAATTTGTCGGCCTTGAGCGTCATCGCTACGGAAGGGAAGGAACAGTTCTGACGATCCGAGGCGGCGAATCTCTCGATACTGGGCGTGGGAACGATGAGCTGCTCAAGTGGTTTCTTCTGAAGGAAGAAGGAAGCAAAAGCAGGGGAGCGCGCACGTCCGCTTCTGAGACTGACGGACGACGACTTGCACCCGGATGGATTGGATGTTGTGACACCCGAACGGGGCAAATCAATCAATCAGCGGGACCCCGCACTGCAGAAACAGAGAGAGTGGAAGTTGCGTGATGGTCTCGACCCCTCACCCCGGCGGCCATCCGTCCCTGCCCGGATGCATATTTTTCGTATATTGCGTCCGCCTCGGTCCTATGAGAGGTACAGGTACTTATAAGTAGTATCTATGTCATGTCTACCCGCAGCAACAGGTGCCGGCCGGATCAGATACGTTATTCAGGCAGGTCGATAGGTGCCTCGTCCAGCTTTGCTCAGTCAGAGAAGACGCCTGTCTGCTCTGGCATATATCCCAGATCCCCCAAGGAAGAGAAGAAAAGAAAACGTAAAAGCAAAAACATCCGCCGCCGTAGAGGCGCTCTGCACTTCCGGCCTTGACCCCCTAACGCCACGCTCCTCCCTAGGCCTCCCATAGATGGTATTAGATCCCCTCCCCTAACCTACCACTCATAAAGTTATCAGCCTGAGAGCAGTTGTCCCTTTCCCCGCGAAACGCCTAAAGACCCATACGTGTACATATCCTATCCCATCCATCCCGTCCATCCCATCCACCTGTCGCTGTTCCCAAAAGCAACGGTGTTGGCACCCCCCGTCCCGGGAAGAAGAAAAGGAAAGGCCCGTCACCGCCTCACCGCCCCGAAGCTCGTCCGGACCTTCTTCGCCGGCTCCCGTGAGTCCGTCTCGCTATCCTCGTTCCCCGCCGCGGCCGCCGCAGCCGCAGCCGCGGCCGCGGCCGCCGTCTTCTTCTTCTTGCTCGCAGCCGACTTCGGCGCCGTTGCGGACGTGGGCGTCCCGCTTCCGCTCCCGCCACCGCCGCCGCCGCCGCCGCCGGGGCCGTCCCGGAACGAGGTCGACAGCGGCGTGGGCGCGTGCGACGAGTTCACCGAGGCCGGCGTCTGCGCGTCCTGCAGTTGCGAGCAGCCAGCGTGCCGTTAGCATGGGGACACGAGTCGAAAGAATGTCAGACTGCCCCGCTTCCCGCTTTCCCGCTTCCTGCTTCAGCTCACCCCATTAGAGTTGTACGAGATGCTGCTCCGCGAGAAGACGCGGTTCGTCTCCAGCAGGCCCGCCTTGCGCCGCTGCGCCGCCGCGCTCGTCGTGCCCTTGGTGTAGCTGTCGAAGCCCGTGATGATGTTCCCGCTCGGCGTGTTCTCGAGGTACTCCGTCTCCTTCTGGAAAATGGCGTCTTCTCGCGCTGCCTGTTTTTTTTTTCACCGTCCCCATAACGCACGTCAGCTGCTGTTCCCTAGTGTTATTTTCTTCTTGTATTTCGGTAGAAGCTGGGTAAACAGTACCAACTGCTTCTCCAGGTGCTTGCGCTTCTGGATGAGCTCTTTGAGCTGCTGTCTTGACTTCTCGTAGAACGGGATGCCCGGCGTGTCGCTGTTGGCGGCGCCGTTAGGCTGGGGGTTGTCCGCCATGGCTGCGCGGCCTCGCATCGGCGTCGTTGCAAATGTATAAAGGGAGGGATAGATGCGGCTGGTCTCACGAGAAAGAGGGCTACTAAAAAGTCGCGTCGCGAGCTGACGCGGGAGGGGGAAGTTTTAGCGAGTTCGATCCGGCTTGACGTGTTTGCTGCCAGCGGAATTGGTCTGCTTAGTCACCCAGATGGGAATACAGCTGCCTTCTTGATTGGGTGGGGAGTTGGTCCCTTCAAAATCACTGTCCACCCCCTACGATGTATAATCGGCAGAGATAATAAAGAAACTGGGAGAATGGCAAATTGTCCTGCTCATAGGTACGGATGTTCATAGGTACGGATGTTGGATGCTTTACAAAGATTAGAGGCTAACTCAACACCTCCTGTCTGACCTGCCTGCTATCTTAGATTTCTCTATGGTAAGAGGACACCAGCTGCAGTGATAGGCTGGTAAGACACACCTATTTATTGTAAGTACTGGAAGTACCTATTACATGAGGGCGCTAGCTGTGGCGAGGACAAACGGGAGAACTGGGAAATTGGGTGCGCGAAAACGAGGGTTTCTTTTTCTTGAAAGGACGGACAGGTTAGCCTCGGACGCTTGCTGCTAGGGCCTGCTGCTAGGGCCGCTCTGCGAGGATCTCATCTTCTTTAGTTTGTCCCGGAGCTCCTTCTCTCGCCGCTCATTAGCCTCTTGTTCTGCCGTCTTGGTCTATTGCGAGAGATGCACCTCCGTCAGCCTGAGTGACCATGCTGAGTTGAAAAGAGGAGCCGAGGGACGCAAGGGAGTGGTGGGAGTAGCCCAACGTACCTTTGGGGAGCTCGAGGCGGGGGACTTGTCCTTGTCTTGATTGGCGCTGTGACGGGTTGACGGGGGTCTGTCTTCATTGCCCGGAACATCAGCTGAATTGCCTTGCGATCTCGAAGGTGAAGAAACAGAGGAAGTCTTTTCCCTTCGCCTCTCGGCCAATTCATGCTTGCTACCCCCGCCTCTCGGGGCGTCAGCGTCGCCGACGCCGCGGGGTGTTCGGCTTCGACGCCCGCCGTGGCCACGTCGGGGCCGGCGGTCATCGGATGATGAGGAAGGGCTACGCGTTGTCGACGGCTTTTTCCGGTCGCCGTCGCGACGAGATGCTCGGTCGTCTCCGGATAAAGGGCTCCGGCTCCGACTGCTGCTTACGTCACGGCTACGGCTACGGCTGCGACTGCGACTGCGGCTGCGGCTGCGGCCGTGACCCCGGCTTCGACCTTCACGGCCCGCCGGAGCACGTCGCCGAGGGATTCGGCTCCAGCTCCGACTCCGACTCCGACTCCGACTCCGACTCCGGCTCCGGGAAGACCGGGGAGAACTGTAAGAGGAAAACGATTGAGACCTGGCCGATCGCCGACTGCGGTCCGGGGACCGACTGCGCGACGAGGAGTACCTCCGGCGCTTCTGTGCGGGCGCCGGCGGAGAACGGGAAGAATGCCGGGACGGCCGACGCGACCGACGGTCAGCGCCACGATCCGAGGGCGACCTAGGTCGCTTTCCTGCGCCTGTGCCTGTGCCCGTGTGGCGGGGCGGGGGCGACCTAGATCCTGGGCTCCCTCGTCGCCGTGTAAAACTCTCCGATCGCCTGCTGCCAGCGTGACTGGAGGACCGAGAACGAGATCTGGACAAAGCGGACGCCACGGACGGCGAGCGAGAAGGCGATCTGCCACGTCGGTTGCCGCCCCCACGCCCTCCTCTGCGCCGGTCTCTCGGGACGTAAAGGTCATGGCGGGGTGGCCCACGGTAGCCGTCCCGGTCCCTCTCTCTGTCCTTAAAGTCACGCCCACGTGGGCCTGGCGAGCGCGAGCGATCACGACCGCGCCCAAACCCTCCGCGCCGGCTGTCAAAATCGCGGTCGCCCCGTCGGCCACCGCCTCGCCAGGAGTCGCCCCGGCCACCACCTGCCCGTCTACGCTCGTTCTGCTCCGCCTCCTCGCGACGACGTCGGGCCTCCTCCGCAGCTTTCTCAGCTTCGATCTGTAATGGGAAGAGGAGCGCGATGTTAACTTCGGTCCTCTGGCTCGGAGCTGGAGGCCTATGAAGCAAGAGCTCGTCCTTATAGGTGAGTGAGGGGTGGGGATTGGCTCGGACCTTTTCCTGTATGAGCTCCATCTTCTTAGCCTCTAGAAGTTCTCGAGGGATGCCCTGGGGGCTGGTCTGCGCACTGAGACACAGGTTCCACAACTCCTTGCAGAAAGGTGCGGTATCTTTGTCGAGAAATCCAGTGAGCTGGATCTGAAGCGATTTGATGTCGGGCTGTTGCCATGCGGCTCGTGGTTAGCCCCAATCATCGATAATAAACTCGCTCTCCGACTTCTCCCACCGCCAGATGCAAGAGGGTAGAGGCGGGGTATGCGACCGGTCGAATTTGGGGCAAACATACGTATCTAGAGCCCTCAATGAGGTTGTAGCAAAGTTCAATAACGACATCGTCCTCGTTGCCAAGAATATCGGAGATCTTGCCGGCAATCCACCTAGATGGGATAACGCGTCAGTAGTGTAGCGTGCGCGAAGCGACCGGGTAGGCAGCAAGACAAGCAGCAAGAAGGCGACGGGGACGGGGGAGGGGGAGGGGAGAGGCTCGGCACGAAGCGAGTGGCGCTTTGGACGTACTTCTTCATGACCTGCAAGTTGACCTTTTGCATGTCCACCTTCTGATTGAACTCCGGCGGAAATTTGGTGCTCTTCAAGAGCTTCGCGTCCACGCCGGTGGCCATGGCGGGCAAGACTAGTCGGAGGCGAGAACGGAAAAGTAAGGATGCGCTGTTGTGTAATGCGTGACGTGACGTCGAGAACCTGGAAGGAAAAGAGAGTTCGAAGAACGCGGTGCGTGGAAAATGGATGTTCGGCGGTAGAATTTAGGCACTCGCTAGACGGGCACGACGGGGACTAGGCGGTACCTTAGCTGTGGGGGGGTGGCTTACGGCACGCTAAAAAAAAAAGCGGCTAGCAAGTGCTGCAGGGGTTGAGTTGGTAGGTGTTCGCAGCGACTTGCTCGCTAAAGACGTCACGGCTTCGGCATCAGTTGAGCCTCCTCAAAGCTACAGACGGCGTTCTATTCCTCCAACCTCGTCGATCAATCCGATTTCTCTCTCAGAATCAATTCGCTACTCTTCCTCGTCACCTAAGTAGCCGACCGACTCGAACGTTCGTCGAATCGATCGAGAAAATGGCGATTTGAGGCCAGTATCCCGCCTACCTAGTAAGCCCGCTGATGGCGATCAAGGAAGCGCGGCAGCTCGTGACCTTTTCCCCTCCCTGGCTGGCGGTCGCCGCCATAGCGATAAATAATGCCGACCGTGGCATTTTGAACACCCATGATATCGGTCTCAAGCTCTTTCAGCGGCGCTAATATGGGATGCGAGACGGAGAGCCCTCTATTGAATCAACAGCAAGGAAAAGTTTCTCTTAACGCGGTAGTATTATCAGAACAGCTAGCATCGCTATAATTAGAAATGGGCCATACTATTGACCTATAGTACCTGGAGTACCTATGCGATGTTTCGTGTACCGTAGTAGGGTAGAAATAGACAGTGCAGGAAGTTTGTCCTGCGGAAGATGACCATTACGTCGCACGACTGGCCCTGCTTGCTGGCTGCTGAGCATGGAGCCAGTTTCTCTGATGCAGTAGGAAATTCCCTGAAAATGGCGGCGAGAAAAGCTCCATGTTAAGGAGGAGACTGGGTACTTACCTGGCCATGATGAGCGCGATGCTGGCCTTGGAACGCGGGCGGACGTTCTAAGCAGTCACAAGATGGTAAGGATAACACCGCAGCATATCAGCATACCGGAAGTTCTGCAGATGTGAGACATTGACGTCTAGAAGTGTATGGCACATGATCCATTCTGCGCCTTCCATTCCCTCCTCATATTCCACCTCTCGTGTGCGATCAGCCCCCCCTTTCGTCCGCAGAGTCCGATATCCCATTGCCGGTTTTTTTGTCCTTTCCTGGCCGACCACACGGTATATCGCGAAGGAATGTATGTGCCCCTGTGCCCCTGTGCCACTGTGCCCCTTTTTTGCCCCCCTTAGTAGATAACGCCCGCAAACGCTTCCCAGACGCCAATGCTGCCTTTGTCATATTGTTGCCAGGTAGATAATAATTACGATCATAACACGCGCCAACACGTAGAGAAATTCACGGTAGGATGCCGGCATTTAACGTTCACGACGACGCTTTGGGAAAGATGTAGTTTGTGTGTCGGGGGTGCATCGCGTCGTGCTGCTGGTGCTGTTTCTCCGCCGCCATCATCTGGGCCTGTTGCCGGGCGTGCAGCGCCGCGATCTTCTCCCGCGCCAGCTTGAGGCTGGTGGAGTCCTGTTGCCGAAGCTTGGCCCGGATGTCGTACAGCGCCATGAGTGTGGAGGCTCGCTCGACGTCGCCTTCGGGCTGTGGGACCGATAGCAGAAAACGTCAGTCAGATATCAGACAAGAGGCCTTGCGGCCTTTTGTGCTTCGGAAGAGTGGAAGACTTCGCTGACCTCCGACTCTCTCCTCGGGGTCCCTGGTATTGATCCGTGGGCCGAGTTCGAGCGCGTCATCGGCGGCGTCAGTAGGCGGCGGCCGAAGTTCTCGAGTCGCGATGGGGAGGCTGTCCGCGAGTTGACGGCCGACGCGGAAGCGACGCGCTGGTGGTGGCGCTGCTCGGGGGGCTTAAGGGAGTCGCGGTGATCGGGAGATGTGACGGCGTGGTGGATAGCCTTGTTCGCATTCACGAGGGCGACGGCAGCCTCGGGTTCCTGTTCGGGTGCAGAGGCAGCCTCGTTAGTACAAAAACATTCGCTGACAGATATGGTACTAGGGAGAGGTTCGCGGATAGCGGCATACTGCGGCGCTGAGGTCGCTGAGGTCTGCGAGCATCTGGGCTAACTGAAGCGACTCCATATTCGATATTTTTTATTGGTTTCGCGCGACCCGTGTGCGGATGTGTTTGCGTGTGCGCAGGGTATGGCGTGCTTTTTATTATGAGTTCTACCCCGACGGTATTCCGTAGGTACAGAGGGATTAGGTCAGGCCGGCGATGGGTAATATCAAGCACGGTAGGTAGGCGGTGCTGATTCCGGCTTCAAGGTACCCCGCGTCGCAAAAAGTCGATGATGTCTCCTCGGGAAGCGCAAGGCGGGTGTTCTGGCGTTTCGGCGATCTGGTGACGAACGCAAGCAGGCGCAGAGCTTGAATGGTAGCCTATTTAGGTCGATCGACAAAGGCTGCGGGGAAGGTCGGAGGAACAGCGCAGCAGCTGGAACGAGCAGCGGGCGGTGAGCGACAAGAAATAAGAAATCGAGGGAACACCGGGCCCAGGTCCGTAGGTTGCATCATTTGCTGTCGCGTGAAAGGCTGCGCTGGACCGGGCGCACGCTTGCAATCGATAGTGGAGGGTTGACCTGGCCGGGGCCTGGATTAGCAGGGGTAAGAGCAGGCTGCTGGGGGCTGGGCCTTCTCGCCCTGCCCTGCCTGGGGCGGCGGACAGCAAGCAGCCATCGCTGATTGAGTCCGCGTGGTCCGTCAGATCCGGAACCCGCAACATCCCGCGCCAGGGCGGGTGGTGGGCGGAACCCCCGCAGCTGCTAAGCGGGATGGATTTCGATTTCAGGCTTTATGGGCCTCCCCCCAACTGAGAATGGGAGCACGGGAGCTCCTCCCTCTCCCTAATTCTCCCGGACCTCTATTCCACCCAGCTGCTGCCAGTGCAGCGGCCGCCGCACAAGTGGCGGAGACGGTACCCGCGCCACCATCCTTTTGCTCCCATTGACGCACCCATGCCGATGAGGAATGCCAATGAGAATCCGTCAGCAGGCGTACGGCGTGGATGGACGGGCTGGCCTGCCGGATGGCTTCAATGGGGCGGGAAGTGAAAATCTCGAAGCTCCCGCGCGCCGTTGGACATTTGCGACCTTATGAGTGCATGTACTGATCCGCGTATGATCACGGTATGTATCAACGGGACAGGACGGGCTCGATGCTCTCCAGCTTCGGCGCAGCGCCCAATCAGACCCGGGAGGGAGCGGCAGTGGACCTTTTTCCCCGGGGCGGAAGAGTGGAGAGCGAACTACCGAACTCGCTCTGGAGGTCCTCATCGCTCGCAATGCGACGAACCCCTCCTTTTCGGCTTCCCGCTTCACAGCAGAGGCTCCGGTCCTATAAACCCCCCCTCCGATCCGGCACCGTTCCTGTGAAAGGGCCCCTATTCCGGTAGCAAGATGAACACATTCCGGCGCGGCCTAGCAACCATGGCCTCCCTGAAGAACGCGAGCAAAGTTGTCTGCATCGGCCGTAATTACGCGTAAGTCTTGGAGGCGAGGGGATTTGATAAAGAAATTGTTCGAGCGAGGGAGGACGGGAAAAAAAGACCCTTCATCGGATGCGTCACCGTCCACCCGCCCCCGTCTCACCGTCCCCGTCGCCGCTCGGCCAACTAACGTCCAACTTGCTTACGCACAAACCGCGCACGCAGCGACCATGTAGCCGAGCTGAACAACGTGAGGCCGAAGCAGCCGTTCTTCTTCCTCAAGCCGCCGTCGTCCATTGTCCTACCCGGGGCGGGACCCTGTATCCGGCCCAAGGGCGTCGATCTGCACTACGAGGTCGAGCTCGCCTTGATCATAGGCAAGCAGGTGAGGGACCTCAAGCCGGACGACGAGAAGGGGGCGCTGGACGCCATCGAGAGTAAGGGACTTCCATCTGCACCTGTGTTCTGGGGCCGTACGGGGGGTCTGACGGCAGAGCAGGCTATGCGCTCGCCATCGACATGACGGCGCGGAACATCCAGAACGAGGCGAAGAAGAAGGGTCTGCCGTGGGACATCGCCAAGGGGTTCGACACGTTCCTGCCCATCAGCAACATCATTCCGAAGTCGGCCATCCCCAACCCGCACAGCATCGAGCTGTACCTGACCGTCAACAACGAGGTGCGGCAGCAGGACTCGACGGAGCTGCTGCTGTTCACCATCCCGCGCCTGCTGAGCGACATCTCGCGGGTCATGACGCTCGAGAAGGGCGACATCGTGCTGACGGGCACGCCCAAGGGCGTCGGGCCCGTCGTGCCGGGCGACGTCATGCGGGCGGGCATCCGCGTCGACGGCAGGGAGCTCGAGGAGGCCAAGCTCGAGGTGCCGGTGGAGGAGGCCACGGGGGCGTACGAGTACTCCGAGACGTAGCCGGACGGGGCCTACCTTCGAGTACCTACCTACCTAGACTAGATTAGACACGGACGGCATCCATTGGTGTACATACTAGGTGGAGGGCTTGTTCATTTTGTATATACAGACTGCTGTTTAGGCAGACGAGGGAGAGAATCCCTCTTGTAGATACAAAGAAATACAACACCGGTCCACCAGAATCAGTTCTCCGCTGGCGGGGGGGGGGGGGGGGGGGGGGGGGGGGGGGGGGGGGGGGGGGGGGGGGGGGGGGGGGGGGGGGGG